>PVJL010008350.1:0-67604 GCA_004026885.1 Lyroderma lyra
AAAAAAAAAGAAAGAAAGAAAGAAATTCTATATGGGAGACCTCCACTTATCATCAGTAGACTTAAGAGTGACCTTCAACAACTAGGGGAACTAGGTCTGTTGGCCCAACTTCAGATGTTAAGAAAGACTTTTCATACAATAATTCAAGATGTCTTAGACTGGGCCCCAATCCATTTAGGAAACCAGGTCCACCCCTACCAGCTGGAAGATATGGTCTGGGTTAAGAGCTGAAAAAAAGAATACCCTACAACCCATGTGGATGGGCCCACACATGGTTATAGTAGCTACTCTGACTGCTGTTAAACTTTTAGGCACAGGGCCCTGGATCCACCATACTCAGGTCAAGAAAGCTGATGCTGGAGACCATTGGAGACCTGGACCACCCAAGGTGATCCTGCATAACCACTGCATATAACACTGTGGAAGGTGCCGATATACAGCCCAGCACCAAGTGAAGGACTTCCACTGGCGGTACCCAGAACTCCAACCAGCGGTAGAAATGTAATTAGCTGCCAGCTGCTACTCCTAACAGGTGTCAGGATCCTGACCCTGCTCTTAGCTATAGGACTGGTTGCGGGTACCCCTGTACACTAGGACCCTGTATTCTCCGAGCTATTACCCTGTTCATTGAAGCCACGGTGAACAGGGCAACCACTGCTTGAGTACTAGCCTTACAAGGATACCAGACCCTGCCCTACACTGAGTTGGAAATACATAGTGATGCCCCATAAACAGAGTCATAAGGGCATCAAATGGGGGGATGAAATGAAAATTTACTGACAAAGCTGTTTCATGTAAATTCTGTAAGCTGTTTCATGTAAATTCTGTACGCTGTTTCATGTAAATTCTATGAGTTCCCACTTCTGCATTTCTTCCACCAGTTGTCTAATGTATGCATTTAGCTTCTGTAACCCTGCTTGCTTATTGCATCAGCCAGCCCTCACCCCAACCCTATAAGAGTCTGAAAAGCCTGTTAGTCAGAGCTCAGACTTTGGAGACCGTAACTCTTCTGAGCCTCCCGGCATAATAAACTGGTTCTCCAACTCTCTGAGAGTCATTTGACTTCCTCAGCTACCCATCCTGCTGCAACAAAAGTACTTATGGGAACAAAATATGAAGGATTTTTTAATCCTGCCATGACCATCAAATTACATTTATTTGAATTTGTTAGAATGAAACACACACAGACACACAACACTCACACAGAGTTTTGAGTTTCTACCCTATTTTGAAATTCAATTATATTATAATGAAGTATGGATTGTAGTATTTGGGGAAATACATTTGTGAGCTCACTTTAGATAAATTTTATAAGTGGGACACAGTGACAAAAAACGTCCTTGCTTATCAGGTGTCCAGTAACTAAGAGTTCCTCCACAGAGATTAGACATAAAGACTAGATTGATTCAAGCTGTGAATTTGTTTCTCCAGAAAAAATATGTATCTTTTTAAGAGTTTATGAAAATCAGACAAGGAAAGAACCACACTATTATTTCACAACTTCATGCAGAGGCAAAATCTTGTCTCTTGTCTGAAAGATAAAGTGAAACTGTTGTAAAGTAAAACTATTATAAAGCAAAAAGCAGAATTATGATGCATTCTTCACTTTTGACTTCCAATATAATCCAGAGTGATGTTTTAAAGCACTTAAGAGTATTCATTTGCTTTAAAATTAAGTTCATTATTTAAACAATCCATTTATTAAAGAAAGTCAGGCATCAGCAATTCATTAAAGCCACTGTGTATATTTTAAAGTAATAACTAAAGTGCATTTCTGTTAAAATATTCTAAGATTCAGATTTTTCCCATAGCAGTGTTGTGATGGGATGAGTAACCAAGGAAGTCAAACAGCTCTTGAGAGTTGGAGAACCAGTTTTATTGTGCCAATTTTATTATGCCGGCAGACTCAGAGGATTTACAATCTCCAAATTCTGAGCTCCAACTAACAGGCTTTTTGGACTCTTATAGGGTTGGGGTGGGGGCTGGCTGATGCAATAAGCCAGCAGGGTTACAGAAGCCAAATGCATACAATAGGCAACTGGTGGAAAGAATGTGGAAGTGGGAATTCACAGAATTTACATTAAACAGTCTACAGAATTTACATTCAACAGCTTTGTCAGTAATTTTTCATTTCAGTAGTACTATATTGTTCAATTTAGACTTAAGATTATTTCAAAATACCATAAACACATTATAAAGAAATTCCTAAACTTAGCATAGGGCTTTCTTTTAGGATAAGTGCTGTGGAGGGGAGAGAAAAGACCCCAGTTGAAATGAGTTGGATTATGCTATATAGTTATATCTCTAGGGTTACTGGTTATCAAAACACTTGGTGTTCCTAAGACCATTTGCTAGTGATAGAGTTGAAAGGTTGATATGAGCAGGAGGATAAGTTGGCCTGGTCCATTATCAGCTGTCTCTAAATTAAGAAAATAAAGCAATCAGAGCAATATAAGATGGGGGTGGGGATTGAAGCAAGGCTGCATATTAAGAACCCTACTATAGACCCTATAAAGTCCCTAGCCTCTGTTTCTCTAAGTCTCTTAGTCTTAATCACTTTCTTAATCCATCCGTCCCGCGCCCCCCGCCCCCCCCCACCTGCCCAAGACCCTAGCATTAAGCTATAGATTGTTTCCAGCCTGATTCATAGGCTGTCTATTGCCTCTGGCATTAGATAAATCTACCCTGAAGCTTGTGATTCAAGTCCCCCATGCTTGCTGCTCTAATCATTATTGTCCAGCAATCTCTACAGGCTATTCCAGACCCAGCCCATGGGTTGAAAACCAGAATGGCTGACTGGCCAGAGGAAAGACCTCAGGCTCCATGAAACTAAATTTACTCCTTTGGTACTGTCATGTAGCCCATGTGGTTCCTGAAAGAATGCCAAGATGGTCTCCTAAGATATCCCCTTTAAAAACAAGCAGGGGCTGCTTCCCTCACTTGGGTTAGCCTGCTCCACATCTCAAAGTGTACTTTCTTCACTAATAAACTCTTAACTATCTTATGATTTCACAAACTCTGTTTTATGACTGAATTATTACCTTCAAGACACAAGACTGAGGATAAATTGCCATTTTCATGGTAACAGTAGGACTGAATTTTTACTATTATTTTGTGTTGCTGCTGAACTGGGATTAGATCATGTAGGAACCTGAAAGGGGCAGATGAATGTCAGTGACTTGACTCAGGAAGGCACCAAGAAAATAGAGCTTGTTAGTAAATGGCAATTTCTTTTTTTAAGTACTATTTTTTTTCAGGGTGTTTTCATAAAATAGCCCTATTATAACGTAAGGAGACTGGCTTTATAAATTTCAAAGAAAAACAAATCTCACTGTTCTCTGCTCAGAATCCACTCTTTGTCATTTGACTCAAAGGAAGACAAGTATTACTTATTGCACTTGTCAGAAAAGTGGGGAGAAGGGGAAAAAAGTGATTTGCCTAGGATCACACAATTTATTAATAGTAGAGCTGGTCCTAGAGTCTCATTCTCTCAGTTTCAGGTCCAATGCTCATCCTTTACTATTCTTTTAACATTGCTATTTTTTTCTCCTAAAGTAGTCTTTACTCTTATTTCCTTTCCTTTAATTCTCTATTTATTCTTTTCCTCAGTTAGGTGCTTTTGATTTCTTCCCTATACTTTTTCTACTCTTTTCTCTTTGATTATGTAAATTTTCTGTAATCCAAGAGTGGTTGATGTACCTGGAAATCTAGGTGTGAGAAGAATTTGAAAAAGGCACCAACAGACTGGCCACAAAATGGCAGCATAGGAGGGACCTCTAAAAACTCCTCAGGAGATTACAACTAATAAAACATCTATACCTCAACCAAGGACCCTCTACAGCACAATCACAGCTAAGAAACCCATTCATTCCATTAAGGTACCTGCAGGTGGGCAGAGGGTTAAACAAAGAAAAACTAAAAGGGGAGAACAAAGATAGGTCTGGGGTGCAGAGACATGGCTGTGGCACAGGTTCCTGCTTGGAACTCTACTGCTGGTGGTAGTAGGTGGTGGGAAAGTGCTCTGGACCTCACTTGGTCCTCAGGACAGAGGAAAAGGGGCCCAGAGGTGGGAGCATGAGATACTGCAACTACCTCACTTTGGCCCCAGGAGGTGCAGACCAGTCTGCAAAACACAGCGGCCTGACTTCACTCCAGTTACCAGAGGAGGGGGAGCGACTGGGCAGTGAGGAGCTGCAGCACAAATGCTCCAGCCAGGAGGGAGAAGAGGAGAGAAGGGTATAAGGACATTTCTCAGCCCACAATCAGGATGATCTGAAGACCAGTAAACAGGACAGTTGACCCCAAAGCTCAGGGCAGAATCTGTGCATGGCACAAACCAAGAACAGAAAGGTGAAATCATGCCCAAACTGGCTGCATGACCTCTGGAGCCATAGGAAGAAAACCAAGGATCTACAACCAAGAATAATGTACCAGCAAGGCTAGCATTCAGAATTGAAGGACAAATAAAGAGCTTCTCAGATAGGAAAAAGCTAAAGAAACACATCACCACCAAACCAGTACTACAAAGAATGTTAGAGGGAGTGCTTCAATATGGGAGTGGGGGATGGAAGAGTGGGTATAATAAGAGAAAGGGATGGAGAAATTTATTTGGATTGCTAACATAGAATTGAAAATAACACAGAAACAAAACTCATGGACACAGTCAATAATTTAGTAGTTACTTGAGAGTAAAGGGGGAGGTGTGTGTGGGAGAAGGGACAGGGACACGAATATATGGTGAGGGAAAGAGACTGGCTCTGGGTGATGAACACTTGATAAAACACATAGAAGATTCAATGTAGAATTGTACACCTGGGACCTATGTAATTTTTGCTTATCAATGTCATCCCAACAAATTAAAAAAAAAAAGGTACCAACAAAATGTTTGGGTGTTAGAGACTTTGCTATCTCAAAAGCAAAACACAAATTTACTGTTCAGTAGCTAGAATCCCAAACTCTAAATATTTAATTTCATCATACCCATACACTTAATGCAGTTAATAAGGAAGAACTCTAAAAAGTTAGATTAAAGTGAAGAATTCTGAAATACAAGTGACATTTAAATTGCTTTCAATACTTAGCAATACTTCACTTTTCTTAGAGCAGGGCTTGTGGGCTACTTATTATTCTGCTTTGATTCCATCATCCTAATTTGATCTCTTGTAAATTTATCTAAGATTACTGAAATCTTCTTTGTTAAAGTTATGGTTTTGTTTCACAGTGAACAGGATTATAGTCTTAAAAAAATTCAACCCACTATATGAGGTTAAGTGATAGCAGTAGGCTCAAGAGTTACTGGGAAACAAAAGATTAAAAAGAGGGACTAAAGTAGCAAATCAGAGAACTTGAGAAAAGTCCTAAGTGCTCTCAAATGAATACCAAGAGGATCCAACTGATCTAGGAAAGAAAACTTCAAGTTTAAAAGCTTGAAATAATACAAAACACTCCATTTTTCACATTTGAGTAAAGCAGAATACTGCTAAAAAAATTAGGTGATATTTTTCTAATCTGTTTAAACATATCCACATGGTATATTTATTTTATTATTATTTTTTTAAAATTTTATTTATTTTAACAGCTTTATAGAGTGATCTCATTCCTTATCTTCTGGGAAAAGCTTTCAGCTTTTCACCATTGAGTCTGAATATAATAAAGGTCACCATATGTGCCTTTTATTATATTGAGGTGCATTTCCTCTATACTCACTTTGTTTAGAGTTTTTATCATAAATGGATGTTGAATTTTCTCAGATGCTTTTTTTTTGCACCTATGGAGATACTTACATGATTTTTATCTTTCATTTTGTTAATGTTGTGTGTGTGTGTGTGTGTGTGTGTGTGTGTGTATGTTTATATACAATTTTCTTTTCTTTAGTCTCCTTGTCTGGTTTTGATAATGCTGGCCTCATAAAATTAGTTTTTTCTCCTTTTCTCTATTTTGGAAGAAGAATTGGTATTAATTCTTCTTTAGAACCATTTCATTATTTTTTATGGTTTTTATTTTCTTATTGATATTCTCCATTTGATTAGTCATCATCATCACAAGCTTCCTTAATTCTTTAACATTTAGTTTTATTTCTTTGACTACATTTATAATAGTTGATTTGATTTGTCTGCTAAGTCAAACATCTGGTCCCACACTTAGGGAGTTTCTGTTGCCTGTTTTCTTTTCTTTCTTTTTTTTAATGTGTATGGCTGATACTTTCCTGTTTCTTTGCACACTGGTAATATTTTGTTAAAAGTTTCACATTTTGGATAACACCAATGCTGATTCTCCCTCCCCAATTTCTCCAGGTGTGTTGTTGCTTATTTTGGGGAGGACTTGGTTGGCCTATTTTACTAAAATCTATTATCCTCCTCAGCATGCAGCCTCTGAAGTTACTAATCAAAGGTCACAGACTTATGCATACACAGTCAGCTCTCTTTTTCTGACCTCTGTATTAAGCTGTCTGCCACTTTGGTATCACATCCAGCTCTTAGTGTTCAGTAATTGCTGGTCAATTGCTCTATTGCTTTCAATAATGTCCTGGGACATATTAATACATTTTGCCACAATCTGATCCAATTAAATGCAATCTCATTTGCAGAAGTAATCTTTGAGGCCAGTCTTTGAGTTTTGTTTTGACCTGTTTCTTAATCTTCTCATTCTTAGTTCTCTCTGGTAAACTTTTAGCTGGTTTATAATTTAGCTTGTTACTTTACTGAACCTACCAGCTTTCTCTTAATTGCTTACCACCAAAACTTCCATTATGTCTGGGAGCACCTTGAGGCTTGAACTTCCTTTACATACTGTTCCAAATAAAGTCACATCCCTCTGGAGCACTCTATTCCATAACTTGCCTCTGCACCACTTTTGGATGAAAAAAAGAAGTATATACAAGTTCAGTGACTGAAAGTAACCTCATAGTGTGACCTGATAATAGAAGTTTTTCTTAATCATAAATTTCTAACCAGGAAGGTCATGGTGGGTGGTTATGCTTTAGGCCTATAACTTCTTTAGTAAAAGGTTTCAAGTGAGCCCTGTCCATTGTTTATGAGCAGAAGTAATCCTCTCTGTAACCACCCTCAAGGGAGCACATAATCTTGTTAACTGTCCTGCACCTTGATTTCCCTACCTTCATGTAATCTTCCTTGGTTCCCTCAATTCCAAATGTATGAAAGAAACTGCAAAACTATCATTCTCCAAAACATTAGAGATCCTACTTCTTGGAAAATTTATCAGTTTGGCCCAAAAAAACTTTCCTAAAAACCCTCTACAGGTTTGGAAGTCTTTGCATCAACACACTGATCTGGAACTTTTCTCAGAGTGCCAGTGGCAGCTTCTGTTGTGACACCCCTGCTTTATAAGCATGGTACTGATTGGGAGCAGTAGACTCTTGGCTTTCCTTTCCTGGCATAAATCCTCTGCATTATGAAAGAGCTGAGGTAAGAACTGTTGGGGCCCTCAGTGTTTTTGTCCTGTTGTACCTGGAGGAAGAGCTTCCACCTTGTGCGGGTACTGGGTGGAGGAAGAAAGACCTGAAGAGCTCAGCTGCTTTTGCCAGGAATCCAGGTTCTTAAACATATTTGGGAGTACATGGAAAGTGCTGGTGGCTTGTCCTTCCCAGGAAAATATTGCAGCTCACAGCTGGGGAAAGTTGGAGAAAAGAGTCCTATGTTCTTGTCTGTATGTGCCCAGAGCTTCATATTCAGGTGGGCCAAGAGGAGGAAGGAAGAAAGTCATGCTTCAAATGCCACAGATTCTTCTTGTTTTCTCATAAAGATTTAGTAGATTTTCTTGAATCAATGTTTCTTCATTTGCTATATGCCCTTAACTCATATCCAGGGCTTTAAGTAGTTGGTTTTTTAAAAGTAATTTTTACCAATCATAGTGTTTTCAGTAAGGAGAGGGTCTACAGAACTCCTAACACCACTATTCCAGAAATTGAATGGATTAAGTTTCTTTTTAAATCTCATGTTCTATTTAAGAAAAATTGTATTTTAAGATTTTGAAGTCACCTCTAATGTCAATAAGGCCAACCTCTCAATTAATGAAGATATATCTAAATGTCCTTAATTCATTGTTCTCTAATCTCTGCTTGGTGACGAATAATTCATGGTTTCCTACACAGGCAATGGGTTTGATGCTGGATAGCTTAAATTAATAGAAGTTCATTTTTACCTGAAATGTGTCTGCAATTGATAATAGTTTTGAAACTATATAAATGATCTTTCTTGTATTTAATAGTCCATCAAATATTTGAGGGCACACGTCAAATCTCCCTTTACTCTTTTTAAAAAAAAATAATTAATTTTCAATATTTCTTTAAATGAGAAAGTTTTTAAATCTCTAAACATTCTAGTCATGTTTTAAAACATCTCTCTTAAAATTGGCCTAAATTAAATGAAAAAAAATTGCAATGTGATCGGAATAGTGCAGTGTATGAAATTATTATTTTCAGTAGGAAGTAAATAGATGGGTGGATAGATGTTGAGGTTAATACCTTCCAAAAATATATTTGCTCTAACTGCAGAAAATAAAATAAGAGAGAAAGTGGACATAATATTCAGAGCTGAAATTTGGCGAACTCTGTCCTCCAAAAAAACCTCACTTTATTAAAGCCTTCTAAAACCTCTGTGTAAATGAAGTTTGCCTCTGCCTTACTTGAGAAACAGGTGTGAGATGAGGCTCAGAAGGGTCAAGAAAACAGAATCTGGCTTCCGTGTCCACCCCTGGATTGACACCAGTAGAAATGTGTAATAACCTTTTTGGGTGTGTGTTTCTGGAAATGGTCTCAATATTAGAACTCAAAACAGTATTTTGGAGAGGGATAACACAGGCACCATGCTAGGGAAAAAAAAACAAAAACCTTATGTCTATTCTTGGGGCTTGTTTCTGAGAGGAAGCTGAATTTGCCATCTCAAAATATGCCTTTGGGATATTAATTATTTTAAGCTGGTTCTTTTTAAGAAACAAAAAAAGGTTCAGGGAAAAACTTTGAACTTCCCCCTAAATGCCTAAAAGAATTTAGATTGAGGATCTGCTCCATGAGGGAAGCTATCATCACAGATAACTATAGTCTAATATGAACTAGATGTGATAGACAGGGAGAAACCTAGCAAGGTCCTTTTGATCAAAGTGCACATCAAAGATGGCCCAACAAACATTTACCGAACATTTGCTTTTCCATCTCCATGTGAATTGCCATCCTTTGAAATCCTAAATGACTGCCCTCTTTCTTCCTAGCTCAAAATGGCATAGAAGCCTCAACTGTCCAATTCATCCTTGGGTCTCATATTCCTGTGGAACCCCCATATGTATGGATATAATACATTTGGTCATTTTTCCCTTGTTAATCTGTCTCATGTTAATTTGATTCCAGCCAGAATTTAGATGGGTAGAAAACCTAGCAGAAGTAGACTGCCAAGTTCTTCTGCTAGATCTATATATGATCTATATATGATTACTTATAGTTTGTTGTTCTTAGGTAAATAATTTAATCTCTGATTTCAGATTGTCAACTGCTAAAACAGGATACTACTCTCAGAGGGTTGCTTGGAGGGTTGAAGGGTTTATAAAAAAATGCATATAAAGTATCTTACAAGTGTCTGTGTCACACATCTTCATTCACCACACATAGTGGTAATTGGAGAGAAAGGGGGCAGAGTACAGGAAACTATATGAAACTAGAAAAGTTTTATCTTGGACAATGAATATTTGAAAGGGAGAGAATGTGAGTGGCTCCAACTATAAAAGGTAGGTGAGATGAAGAGATTAGTTGAAGGAGGCACAGAATTTGCCACTGCCACCACACAACCACACTCAATCCCAGCCTTATAAAGGCCTGTGGAAGTAGAGAGACCTTGAAGTTGTATGACTCCTCCGTCACATTTGGCAAGATCCATAGCAAGCCTTTTTTAGGCTAGGTCCAAGTTCTGTTTCCTAGACTGCTACTGTGTTTCAAAGTGGCAAATATTCAACTGATGCCTTCTGTGTACTCTGTTCAGTGTGGCAATATTACCTCAGGTAGTTCCACAGTACCAATGGAAACCAAAGAAGTATGAGGACAGGTGAGGAGAGTTTTCCAGGGGAGATTCCCAATTCTTATTCAGATGCATTATTCCCTTTGTTAGTGCAGGAGAGAATTTAGCTTTTGTTTCCCTTAAGACAAAAGAGGGATCATAGTATAAATTACTCACTAAGCTTTCTGGGTCTTAGATAACCAGAGGAGCTCACAGGGAGACACAAAATTAAACCTGTATCTAGGTTAGAAAGCTTTTATTTAACTGAAGATTATTTTGTGTTTTTATTTCTTTTTTTTTTTAACTATGTCACATTAAAACATATTTGAAGTTCACATTTACAGTCAGAATTTTAAAGGGTATCAAGGAAGTTTTTTCATTTGTATGTTTTTATAGTATGGTGATTTTCCAAATGAAAATCAGCAGACAAATTCCTCTTGTCACTATCCTCCAAGGATTCCAATTTTCCATATGAACGAAAACATACTGTGAAACAGAATTTCAGCTTGGTGTTGTATTGTTATAACTGCTATTAAATTCCACTGTGGGTTATAGGTAAATCATTGCCTAGAATGTAAAAAATCCAAGTGTTTTATTTTGAATAATCTCAAATGCAGTAAATTCATGTCTGGGGACCATCTGACCCTTCACTTCCTAATCTTGCTCCACTTTTACATCACAAATACCTTATTACTGGAAAGGAATTGGACTAAGTCCTATTTTGTGTTGGTGAAATAGCAGGGATATCTGGCAGTGGGGAGGCGTGATGGCCCTATGGGCTAGAGCACAAAGAAGGAAAAAAGAAAAAGTTTCAGGAATCAGGTAGATTCTAGGTCAGCAACAAGAGCTCTGAAAATCCCAGATTCTAAGGCAATGGTTATCAAAGTGCATCCCAGACCCACATTGGCAGCATCACCTGGGAGCTTTTAGAAATACAGAATCTCAGGCCTCATCCCAGACATGCAGGATCACAACCTACATTTTGACAAAATCCCTGGTAATTTGTGTGTACATTAAAGTTTGAGAAGCACTGGTAAAAACACCAAGAGTTTTACCCTTTTGTGCCATAATGGCCCTGCCTTATTTGGGACCTTTATAACTGAGTCACTCTAAAATGCACTTGGTCATACAAAGTACTTTGAGCAGGGTTCATAAACCTATAGGATAAAGTGTTCCCTTATGCTGTTCCTGTGTGAGCTGACAGCTTACCCTAATGATTCAGTCAAGAAATATTTAATAAACTCCTATGAGTAAGATACTAAGACCTGTGTTAAGGACAATATGTATTCTTTTTATTACAAAAGCAATGCAATGAGGTTTAATGAATTGGATGATAACAAAATCCTAAAATCCCTGGGCTGGTAAGACCAAATATACCTTTATAAAAAAATTTTTTTTTTCAGTCTCTTAGTTATCCTTTCAGGAACCAACAACTACAAAAAATGCTTGGCCTCCAAGACACCTAAACAAGAAAATGTTGAGTAATTATAAAACTCTGGGGCCACAGAGGGCACAGTTACTAAGCCTTGACATTTTATTTATTTTTCTACTTATCTTTTCCCTTTTTTATTAAAAAATATTTATCACATTACATTCACAGTTTTACATAACTAGATACAGTTATTAATCAAATTTTATCATTGCTTACTAATATGACATGTTTATGTTTAAAAAGTTTATCTGATTATCAGGGGGAAAAGATTTGGATTTATTCTTTGTCAAGATTTTCACAACTGTTGTAAGATACAGATCAAATGCCAATGTGTCTCGTAACCCTTTTGCTGTGACATTTAGATATATTTGAATGAATAGGTGCATCCACTGACTGAGGTGTTTGAGTTTATCCCACAAGCTCAAAAGAACTTATTTCTCTACTACATGCACATTTTTTTATATTTTTGTGTTTTTCAAGAATAAATACCAATAGGAAATGTTTATACTTTAATGTAGTCATTTATTTTAATAAAATGTACCACCATAATAGTATTTACTTAAAAATATAAATACTATAATTATTGTAAAATTGTTATTCAGTGTAAAACAGTTTCAAGTACTTTTCTTTATTTATAAGATTTTAAAATATGTTTTGCTGTGGCTTGTACTTCAACAACAAAAATGTTTTGTATGGTATATTGTGTAACATTTTGTATATAAAATTGTTATGTCATCAATGCCATTAGATTCTAATCTATGTAGACATATCTGGATATAATTGGTTTTATGTAATCTAAAATTTTTATTATTAGTTTCAGATGTACAAAACAACATAATGATTAGGTATTTACACATCTCACAAAGTGATAACACCCAACTCCACTACTCATCTGACACCATACTTTTACAATTCCTTATGCTGTACTTTATATCCCATGACTATATATTTTAAAAATTAGAGTTGATATTCAATATTATTTTATATGAATGCCTAAACACTAACCAGTATAGTGGTAAAGCATTTATATACTTTTTGAAGTGATCCCTATGATAAGTCTAGTCCCCATCTAATACTACACATAGTTTTACACTATTATTGACTATATTCCCCATGCTGTATTTCACATCTCCACAAGTATTTTGTGACTACTACTTTGTATTTCCTAACCCCTTCACCTTTTTACCCAGCTCCCAACACAGTTCCCATCTTGCAACCATCAGTTTGTACTCCATATCTGAGTCAAATTCTGTTTTGTTTTTCATCTGTTCAGTTCTTTAGATTCCACATATAAGTGAAATCATATGGTATTTGTCTTTCTCAGTCTGACTTATCTTACTTAGCATAATATCATTAAGATTCTTATTCTTTGCATGTTTAATCCATCCTGAATAGAAAACTACAGCTAAACTTCAACAACAATATTTTTTTCTTCTCTGAATGAAATTTAATAGAGTACTAAGTATTTGTAGAGGAAATAAATTCCTATTCTTTACTTTTGGGTATCATTATACACACATGTGTTTCTACATTCTTAACTTGTTTAAAGTATATATAAGTTTTATTTCCTTTTTGAACCAACACTGCCACAATTTAACCTGTGGGAGCTCCTTTTCATTATTGTTAGACTTACTGGGGTAACATTGATTAACAAGAATTTCATGGGTTCCAGGTGTACAATTCTACAGTGCATTGTCAAATTGTTGCATTATAAGTTCATCACCCAGTGTGAGTTCTCTTTCCATCACCATATATTTAGCTCCCCCTGCCTCTTCTCCCCACTCCCTCTTCTCCCACCCCCTCCCCACCTGCTCAAGAATAAACGTGAAACTATTGAGTGTCCATGGGTTTTTTGTTTGTTTATATTTTGTTTATTGCTTTCAGTTATATATTCTGCATATGAGTGAAGTCATATAGTTTTTGTTTATTTTCTGCCTGGCTTATTTTGTTTAGCACGATGATCTCTAGGCCCATCCATTTTGTTGTAAATGGCAGTATTTTATTTTTTCTTATAGCTGAGTAATATTCCATTGTGTATATGTACCATACCTTCTTTATCCAGTCATCTGTTGCAGGGCACTTTGGTTGTTTCCATGTTTTCACCACTATGAATAGTGCTGCAATGAACATTGGGGTACATAAGTCTTTGAGGACAAAGGTTTTCAAGTTTTTTGGGTAGATCCCCAGAAGGGAGTTTGCTGGATCATATGGTAACTCCATTCCCAATTTTCTGAGGAACCTCCACACTGTCTTTCATAGCAATTGTACCAGTTTGCACTCCCACCAGCAGTGTACCAGAGTTCCTTTTTCTCCACATCCTCTCCAGCACTTTTTATTCCTTGTCTTGTTGATAATAGCCATTCTAACATGTGTGAGGTGATATCTCATTGTGGTTTGAATTTGCATTTTCCTGATAGATAATGAGGATGAGCATTTTTTCATATGTCTGCTGGCCATTTGAATTTCTTTGTGGGAGCAGTGTCTGTTTAGGTCCTCTGCCCACTTTTGAATGGGGTTGTTTTTTTGTTGTTGGTGTTGTTAAGTCATATTAGTTCTTTATATATTTTAGATATTAGACTCTTATCAGATGTGTTGTTTGCAAATATTTTCTCCCATTCAGTTGGCTGTCTTTTTGCTTTGTTGGTGGTTTCTTTTGCTGTGCAGAAGCTTTTTATTTTGATATATTCCCATTCATTCATTTTCGCTTTTACTTCTCTTGCCTTTGAGGTCAGGTTCATGAAGTCTTCTTTGTGCTCTAGGTCTATAAGTTTAGTACCTATGTTTTCTTCTATACATTTTATAGTTTTGGGTCTTATATGAAGGTCTTTAATCCATTTTGAGTCAATTTTAGTAAATGGTGAGAGTTCAAAGCTCAGATTCATTCTTTTGCATATGTTTTTCCAGTTTTCCCAGCACCACATACTGAAGAGGCTTTCTTTTCCCCATTGCATATTTTTTGCTCCTTTATCAAAAATTACTTGTTCATTAATTTGTGGATTTATTTCTGGGTTTTCAGTTCTGTTTTATTGGTCTATGTGTTGTTTTTCTGCCAATACCAAGCTGTTTTGATTATTGATGCTTTGTAATATAAATTGAAGTCAGGGAGTGTAATACCACCAGCCCTATTCTTTTTATGTAGTATTGCTTTGCCAATTTGAGTTTTTTATGGTTCCATATAAATCTGGTAATTCTTTTATCTATTTCATGCAAGGATGATTGTGGAATTTTGATAAAAATTGCATTAAATTTGTAGATTGGTTTGGGTAATATGGCCATTTTAACAATGTTAAGTCTCCCTAACCATGAACATGGACTGTCTTTCCACTTCTTTGTGTCTTCTTCGATTTCTTTCAAAAGTGTCTTATACTTTTCCATGTGTAAGTCCCTCACATTCTTTGTTAAGTTAATTCCTAAGGCATTTCATTTTGTTGTTGTTATTGTTGTTGTTGTTGCAATAGCAAAAGGAATTGACCTTTTCATTTCTTTTTCTGAAGATTCTTTGTATATAGGAATGCTGTTGATTTTTATACATTGATTTTGTATCCTGTGACTTTACTGTATTCATTTATGTTTCTAATAGTTTCCTGGTGGAGTCTGAAATTTTCTATATAAAGGACTATGTCATTGGTAGTGACAATTTGACCTCTTCTTTCCCAATTTGGATACTTTTTATTTCTTTCTCTTACCTGATTGGTCTAGCTAGAACTTCCAGTACTATATTAAATAACAGTGGTGACAAGGGGCATACCTATCTTGTTCCTGATTTTAAGGGAATAGGCTTCAGCTTTTCCCCATTCAGTATGATACTAGCTGAGAGTTTGTCATATATGGCCTTTATTATGTTGAGATACTTTCCTTCTACACCCTTTTTTTCAGTATTTTAATTAAAGATGAATGTCGTATCTTGTTGAATGCTTTTTCTGCATTAATTGATATGACCAGATGGTCTTTATATTTTATTTTCTTTATGTGATGTAGCACATTGATTGATTTTCATATGTTGAACCATCCTTGTGCTCCTGGGATGAATCCCACTTGATCATGATGCATAATCCTTTTGATGCATTGTTGTGTTCTATTTGCTAATATTTAATTAAAAATTTTCCCGCTCGTGTTCATTAGAGATATTGGTCTATAGTTTTCTTTTTTTTGTGTTGTCTTTACCAGACTTTGGCATTAGAGTAAGGTTGGCCTCATAAAATGAGTTAGAAAGTATTGCTTCATCTTGAATTTTTTGGAAGAGTCTGAGAAGGATAGGTGTTAATTCTTTGAATGCTTGGTAGAGTTCATTGGTGAGATCATCTGGTCCAAGGCTTTTGCCTCTAGGGAGGTTGTGGAGAGTCATTTCAATTTCTGAACTATTCATTGGTCTATTTAGATTAACCACTTCTTGGTTCTGTGTAGGTAGGCTATAAGATTCTAGGAACTTGCCCATTTCTTCTAGATTGTTAAATTTAGTGGCATAAACTCCTTCATACTATTTTCTTATGATCCTTTGTATTTTTGTGGTATCAGTAGTAATTTCTCCCCTTTCATTTCCAATTTTGGATATTTGTGTCCTTTTCTTTCATCCTTTGGTTAGTCTACCCGGGGTTTGTCAGTTTTGTTGACCTTCTCAAAGAACCAACTTTTGTAATATAAAATTTTTCTATTGTCCTTCTGTTCTCAAATTGTTTAGCTCTGCTTTAATTTCTATTATTTCTTTCCTTCTGCTGACTTTGGCTTTTGTTTGCTCTTATTTTTCTAGTTATTTAAGATGGGATGTTAAGGTGTTTACTTGTGATTTTAGTTCTTTCTTAAGATAGGCCTGTAATAACATAAACTTCCCTCTTATTATTGCTTTTGCTGTCCCAATGATTTTGATATTGTTGTATTTTCATTGTCATTAATTTCTATGTATTTTAATCTCTTCTTTTGTTTTTTATCCAGTCATTTTTAAAAATAAAATGTTTAATCTCCATATATATGTGGTTTTTTTCTTCTTTTCTTTTACAGTTGATCTCCAATATCAAAGCTTTGTGGTCTGAGACTACACTTGGTATGATTTTGATCTTCTTAAATTTGCTGAGGCTACTTTTGTTTCTCAGCATGTGGTCTATCCTTGAGAATATTTCATATACACTAGAAGAGAAGGTATGCCGGGGTCCTGCCTCAGCCTTCCAGTGAACAGTACCTGAAGTGGGGGCGAGGTTTAAGGAAAAAAAGAGAGAAAGAGACAAAGAGGGTCCGGGAGGACTGGAAGCATTCTTAGCAACCAGCCTCCTCAATATATATCCCTACAGCGCAGTGCAGTACAGCAGAAACAAACATGTATTATTTTCACTCAAGGACAAATCATAAACCATCCCTGACTCTCTGCCAGCTAACTTGAAGGTCATAGTAAGTGAGAGGGAGTCAGTTTCCCAAGGCAATTCTTCCAAGTATCCAGATAGTCTTCTTTCTTTAGAGTCTCCCAAGGAACTGGTCTTATCAGCCACATTCCTCTGTGAGCAGTAAACACCCTCCAGGCACAGAAAGGAACACTATAAGAAGCAAAACAAGTTATGCTTCCCTAAAGCCAGCCTGCGTGGCTCCCAACATCTCCCCCTTTTTTATTTAATAAAACATACCTGTGACCCCAGGTGAGAGCGAAAGACAGTGCCTGTCTTAGGCGTTTCCCTTGTAAGTAATAAACTTACTCATCATTGGCATTTCATCATCTCAGGATGAAACCCTGTCTTAGGTTGGTTATCCCCAGGGAAATCTTACCCGTCTTTGATTATCCTGACTTCGCTAAGTCTGGTGGGGAGTGGAGCAAAATAAAACAGGTGGCCAAGCTTAAGGCATTGTTGCCCTAAGCTTAATCTCATGGATGTTGGCTTGAATATCCATCATTTTTTTAATGAAACATTTAATGAGGATGGGGAATAAGCACAGAACTACACAGACACAAAGGCCCAATGCAAGAAATGCCATAACAGAATGGGTAATATTTGGCATAGAGAGCAAAGAATTTCTCATCATTTTAACAAATTTAGAGGCAACTTGAACTGCATCAAATTTTAAGGTTTCGGCTTCTCTCATACTTCTAATTTCATCATGAAGCCGAAGTATGTCCAGAGATTCATTAGCATTATGCCATATTTCCTGAAGATGTAAACGAACTCTATTCCATTCATGCTGACTATTATTATATATCTTAGGGGTAACACATATCCAATGATATTCGGCATGACATACCAAATGAGATCTGACCTTTATACTTTGAATTTCGTCCCCCAAATATTGAACCATATCCTATAAAGCATTTACTTTTTGTTCTAACTTTACATCTATGTTTTCTTGAGTTCCCAAAGCTAAAGTAACGTTCTTAGAAAGATCATTAACATAATGTGCATTTTGAATAGTTTGTGAAAGAGCTACAGCAGCAGTGGTAGCAGTTGCAATGATAGTTACTAAAGCCATTATTCCAGCAACCAAAAGTCCTATAAATCTTTTTGGTCTACTTAAAGCATACTCAATTTCTTTAAAAACCTGCAAACTTTTTTCAATATACCAAGGTCCAGAAACATTAACAGGAAGCATGATAAAAGATGGTTGATTAAGAATCACAATACGGGTTCCGAGTGGGACCCAAGAAACACAATTAGTCAGATTACAATTAAAACAAGATACATTAAACCGATTTCCCTCAAAGTGGATAATAATACTTCCAATCAAAAGTACATAAGGGGAAGGAACACAAGCAGATACATTAACAGTTTTAACAGTGGTAGTCCAATCTCTAGTCCCAATTCTGTGCCACAAGGCAAACGTGACTGAGGAACAGGCCGATTTATCCGGTATGTAGGCCCAATACGTGTCCCCTGGTGCCATCAGAGGACAGTCCATCAGCATCAACAGCAGGAGCATCATCGTGCGTCTGAGAGTTTTCTGCGACGTGGACCAACCTCTCTGGGAGACACCTGGCGCTGTCTGCCTTCTGTGGGAAAACACAAACACGCCCTCGCCCCCAAATTAGCACTGGGTCGGGGCCATTCCATGCACCCGTGAGTGGATCCTTCCATCTCACCTGAGCACATGTGCTCTGTGTGGTGGGGTGCCAAAATCACTCCGCTGTGGAGCGTCCATGAGCATCAAATGTTAAAAAATTTAAAATAAATAATTCTGAGGTGACATGGGGTATAACTCCCCCTTTTTTATTTTTTCTAATTGAGCCTTCAGGGAGCCATGAGCTCTTTCAACAATACCTTGTCCCTGAGGGTTATAAGAAATTTTAGTTTTATGAGTAATTAGAAAATTTGTACAAGATTTTTGAAACACCTGACTTGTATAGCCAGACCCGGTGTCAGTTTTTAAAATTTGAGGAACTCCCATAGCAGAAAGGCACTGTAAGCAGTGCGCTAAGACATGCTTAGTGGCCCCTCCTCCAGTTTCCCTGCACGAGGGGATTTCCTAAGGCATCTCATTTAGATTTGCATTCACTGGCCCAATGTTTTCCTCTCTTACATCTAGGACAAAGGCCAGGTTGCCATCCCTGCTGAGAAGCCTCAGCTTGTCTTTTAGGACAATGTTTAAGTTGATGGCCCATTTGCCCACATCCGACACAGCTTCCAGGGGGTCCCGCGACTCAGGCTTCTCCCCGCTTTTGCTGTTGGCTGTTCTAGGTTACTTTCAATTTTAGGTGAATCTTGTTTTGAATTTTCTTGGGCTAAAAACAACTGAGGATTATCTAAATCAGGGTCATGATATCTAGCTACTTCTAAGTCTTCCTCATCCTGAGGATCCAGCTCCTCGTCAGGGGCAACTTTCTCATAGAGCTGGAGCGAGAGAGCAGACAGGGAAGGGGCAGTCGGAGCTACAGGGTTGGGTCACGATCCCTACTCTTCCTCCTCTTCCTACCCCAAATACCCTCATGTCTGGGATCCAAGCTATCTCTAATTAGAGTCCATAAAGCAAAAGTATCTACTGGAATTTTTCCAGGTCCATGAGCTTTAAAGTAACCTTGTAATCGGACCTGCATTTCTGTCCAAGTTTTTACATGTACAGTCCCCTCTTCTGGAAACCAGGGACAAATCTTTTCTATAAAACCTAGAAACTTTTCTAATTGGGGTTTTCCTACCTTCGCTCCCCTGGCCTTGAGGAGGTTCAGTAGGAGATGGGTGTACAACTGTTTACTATTTCCTGCACCCATCTTTATTACTATCACTCCCGGTCTTTTCTCACCGCACACCACTTACCAGTACGTACGACCTTTTTCCGCGGTGACCTTCACCTGATCCCCAGTATTCAGGTCCCTGTTCAGGCGCCAACTCTGCCGGGGTCCTGCCAGTGAACAGTACCTGAAGTGGGGGGCAATGTTTAAGGAAAAAAAGAGAGAAAGAGACAAAGAGGGTCCGGGAGGACTGGAAGCATTCTTAGCAATCAGCCTCCTCAATATATATCCCTACAGCGCAGTGCAGTACAGCAGAAACAAACATGTATTATTTTCACTCAAGGACAAATCATAACCATCCCTGACTCTCTGCCAGCTAACTTGAAGGTCATAGTAAATGAGAGGGAGTCAGCTTCCCAAGGCAATTCTTCCAAGTATCCAGATAGTCTTCTTTCTTTAGAGTCTCCCAAGGAACTGGCCTTATCAGCCAGATGCCTCAGTGAGCAGTAAACACCCTCCAGGCGCAGAAAGAAACACTACAAGAAGCAAAACAAGTTATGCTTCCCTAAAGCCAGCCTGTATAGCTCCCAACAAAGGTATAGTCTCTCTTTGCTGGATGAAGTGTCCTGTAAATGTCAACTATGTCCCATTGCTGTAATGTGTCATTTAGAGCTGATATGTCCTTATTTATTTTCTGTTTGGATATCTGTCCATGGCAAATAAGGGGATGTTTAAGTCACCCACAATGATTGTGCTTTTGTCAGATTCTCCTTTCAGATCTGTTAGTAGTTGCTTTGTACATTTTGGTGATTTCGGTTTGGCAGCATACATATTAATTAGTGTCAAGTCTTCTTGTTGTTGTATTGTGCCTTTTATCACTATGTAATGTTCATCTTTGGGTCTTGTTATCTTTTTTTAATTTTTTTTTTATTTTTGGTGGTTCCCTGACTGGGAATCGAACCCAGGCCGCAGCATTGAGAGCACCGAAGCCTAGCCACTACTACACCAGGGAACCCCTCTTGTTATCTTTTTAAACCTGAAGTTTGTTTCATCAGATATCAATAGGGAAATTTCTGCTTTTCTTTGGTTACCATTTGCTTGAAGTATTGTTTCCCATTATTTCACTCTGAGTCTGTGTTTGTTCTTATGGCTGAGGTGTGTCTCTTGAAGACAGCATATGGATGCGTTTTGTTTTTTTAATCCAGTCTGCTCTCTGTGTCTTTTTATTGGTGAGTTCAATCCATTAAAATTTAGAGTGATGATTGATATGTGAGGATTTCTTATGGCCATTATGTTTTTTTATTGTTTTATTTTTGTTTCTTTCTTGTTGCAACTCTATTCCATTTATTCTTTTTTTTTTTTTCCAGGTCAAAGAGCCTCCTTCAGTATTTCTTGAAGTGCTGGCCTCATGCTTGTGAATTCCCTCAGCTTCTGTATGTCTCAGAAGGTATTTATTAATCCTTCATATCTGATGGATAATTTTGCTGGATAGTTTATTCTTGACTGGAAGTGTCTCTCTTTTAAAGTTTTGAATATTTAATTCCACTTTCTTCTGGCTTGTAGAATTTCTGCTGAGAAGTCTGATGCCAGCCTGATGAGTTTTCCTCTAAAGGTCATAGTTCTTTTTTCCCTGGCTTCCTTAAGAATTGTCTGTTTGTCTTTAGTTTTTGACATCTTTAATACAACATATCTTGAAGAAGATCTGGTAGGGTCCAGGTATCTAGGGGACCTATTTTCTTCTTGAATTTGGGGTTCCAGATCTTTCTATAGGTTTGGAAAGCTCTCATCTACTATTTGAGTATGTTCTCTATAGAGTGCTCTGTTCCTTCTAATCCTATTATACTGATGTTGTTTTGTCTCATTGAGTCAGATAGTTCTTGCAGAGTTCTTTCAATCCTTTTGGTTCTGTATTCCCTCTCTTCCTCTTTCTTAGCTGTTTCCATGTTCTGATCTTCAATAACACTGATTATTTTCTCCATCTGGTTGGCCCTGTTTCCTATGGCAGTTATTTCATTTCTCACTTCTTTTATTGTATTATTTATCTCTCGAATTTCCATCTCATTCTTCCTTATGGTTTGAATTTCTTTGTTCCTTTTGTTCATGAATTTCCTTTCTGAGATCATTCATCTCAGCTATGGTGTTCTGCCGGTAGGTTTTCATTTCTCTCAGAACATTTAGAATGGCTACTTTATAATCTCTGTAACTTAGTTCATAAATTTCTAGGTCTAGTCACATTAGGTGGTGAACTTATTATACAACAAGTTGACAATGCACTGTAGAATTATATGCCTGAAACCTATGTAATCCTTGCTAACAGATGTCACCCCAATAAGTCTAACAATAAAAATGAATTAAAAAAAAAAGAAATGAACAAACAAACAACAACAACAAAAAAATAAATTTCTAGGTCTAGAAGATCTTTTTCTGGCAATTTTTAATCTTTCCGAGCAGCTTAAAAATCCTAAGGTACTCATATTATCTGTTGTGTTCTTTTTCTTTGGCATTAGGGCTTTATTTTTCAGCAGAGCCCAGGCGCTCTCTTTCTCTGATTGGCATTTTTGTGGTGTCTTGCTGTAGAGCAGATACTAGGTAGCACCAGGGGGGCAAGTTATGGGAGAGAGGGGAGGTGTTTAAGCCTTTTCTCTGGTCTCCAGCAGCATCTGGGGGTGGGGTGCATTGGGCTGTGGTCTCTCTACTTTCTGCAGTTCTTTGGGGAGGATTTAGGAGAAGGGGGAGGCCAAAAAATGTGCGATGGGGTAGCTCCACCTCCTGCACTTTGCTGTGCAAGATGAGGGAAATGGGAAATGCTGTTGGAATGCAGGCCGAGGCCACTCTTGCTGGTTAGAGCAAACACTGTCAAATCTGCCCCTCTCCCTTCTCCTGCTTTATCCTGGCAGAATTTCAGCTATTTGTCTTCAGAGAAGCCACTCAGGGCTGAGTCTGCAAGTGGAAGCTGCCCAAGGGTTACCATGAGCATGTGCTCACTGCAGGCTGGGAGCTGCGGGATAGGACCCAAGGGCTCAGGATCCACGTGAGAGTGCTGGGTGTGTGCACACCATGGGCCTGGAAGCACAGGCCGTGGGAGAACACTGGATGAGAATGCCAGGTACATGTTCTCCATGGGTATCTGCAGGCCCAAATCCACAGGCTCTGCTAGATTGCCAGGTGCTCATGCACACTGTAGGCTGGGATCCATGCAAGATTGCTGGGTGTGTTTGAGGGCATTGGGAATGTGTGCACTGCGGGCTTGGAGATGTAGGCCACATAAGAGATGCAGGCAAGGTTACCAGGTGAGCACGCTCCATGGGCCAAAATCCACACAAGGTCATTGGGTGTGCACCTACCATGGGCCTGGAGACTGAGGCCAGGCAAAAGTGATGGGTGAGGGCACTGGGTGTGCATCCTTTGTGGGGAGGAATCTGCAGGCCCTGCAAGACCACTGGGTGCACACACACCATGTGCAAAGACCTGCCTGCTGGGATCCATGCCAGGGCACTGTGTGTGTGCACCCCATGGGCCTGGAGACACACTGGATGCATGTGCTGTGTGGGCTGGAAGCCACAGGCCCTGCTAAAGCACTGGGTGAGGGAGCCTGGCACACATGACTCAAACACGGGTCTAAAGCCACAAGCCTGATGCCAAGGTCCACTCAAGTGTGGTGGGCTTGCATGCAACCATCACCCAGAAACTGCAGCCCCACAAGGGCTCCACATTTGTATGTGTTGTGAACTGCAAGGGTGCTGGGAGCAGAGGTGCTGTATCAGGGGCTCTATATTTCAGAGGCCGACTCCCAGGTTTGTTCCTAACATGCTTTTAGGGCCAGCTTCCTCACAGTCTCCCAGGGTTCTGCCACTCTGGCTTTCACTCTTGTCGCCTCTTGGCCTCCTCCCTCCCATGTATCATTTTGCTCCCTGATTTCTTTCTAGTTCCTTCACTTAGCAGCAATGGGGTCCAGTCACGATCTGTCTTTGTTCCCTCTCTTCTCTCCCGCTCACACTCCTTTCATTGTCACGTCCTGCACGACACAGGCAGTGGGTGAACGAAAAGGGCGGTGCAAGGTGCATAAATACAGCAGCCAAAAATAAGTTTCAAGTGGGTCCAAGGGGCTCCAGCCTCGTGAACTGAAAGAGCCCCAAATCGGGTCACCGTGTAACTTTTATTGATGAGCATACAAGGAAGTGAGACTGGTTATTCCATGGTCTGTGAGTAACGTTGCCTAGAAGACTGGTTTTTTTTCTGAAAGTCCCTATTGTGTTTTAACATGCATTATGTTTCTATAGAAACATTTAGCCCCAAGGACTTAGTGTGCCGAAACCACCCCAGGTGATTGACTCAGTACCTAAATCATTCCTGTTGGCACATGACCGATATTGTTCTTTCAAGTCACTATGGGAGCAGCGCGGGACACAAGGTAGCCAGGGGGTTGATGATTAACCTCAGAAAGGGTGAAGGGCTGAGCCTCACCTCTGTAGAGCCCAAGCTCTCTCGCAAGTTGGCCCCTATGCGACTGTGCCTGTCTTAGGTTGTTCCTCCCTTGAGGAATCTTCCCTGTCATTGACTAACCAGCCATCCTCTGGGGCCATACAGGGTGATGTGAGGTATTCTATGCCCTTGTGGCCTCCACGCTTAGTTCCTGCCTTAGGAAGTCATGAGGAATGCATGGGGGGACAGACAGTTTAGCAGTTGTAATGCAACATTTCACTAACCTTTGAGTGTTTTCTTGTGATGTGTGGATTTCTCAGTTGTCATTGTGCAACTCAGGTTTTTTTTTCTGGGCTCCTGGATGGCTGTTTAACTGTGTTTTCTGGGAGAGGTTTTACGGACCTCCTCCCTGCTTGCCATCTTTGCTCTTCCCTGTCATTGAATTATTAACAGTGAAAAAAAGTTCCTCCAATTTTTTTTTGAAATTTTTAGAAAGAAGATGAGAACTTCTTAAAGATCATTACAGGTAATGAAATTCAGGTCCATCATTATGACTCTGAGAACAAAAGGCAATCCATGGAATACTGCCATAAGAAATCACATCTGAAAAAATTTAAAACTTAAGCCTCACCTGGAAAGGTCAAGTTGACTGTTTTTTGGTCTGAACACTTCCATTTTGATGTGTATTGGATGAAAAAATAAGCATCTCTGTGCGCAAGGTCAAGCATGATGGAGGGGAGATACCATGTGACTACACAGAATTGCTTATATCCAGATATGTCTAATGTAACAAAAATTATTACAGTGAAAGCAATATTTATCAGCTTACCTTTGTAGTAGCATTTTTTAAACCAATAAACCTAATCTACTTAAAGTTCAAGTAAGAGTAAGAAGTATCCAACACTATGGTAAAAAATAATTTTCAAAAAGATAAAAAAATAACAAGAATTACATAGGTTCCAAGTGTACAATTCTACAGTGAATCAGCTATGTGTTGCATTACATGCTCACAACCCAGTGTCAGTTCTCTTTCCATCACCATATATTTGGCTCCTCCTCCCTCCTTTCCAATACCCTTCCTCTTCTCCCACACTTCTTCCCCTGTGCTCCCAGGTGACCACTAAACTATTTACTATGTCAATGATTTCCTTTTACTTCTTGTTTGTTTTTTCTTTTTTGCTTTCAGTTTTATATTCCACATATATGTGAAGTTATATGATCCTTGGTTTTTTCCATCTGGCTTATTTCACTTTGCATGATGTTCTCGAGGTCTATCCATTTTGTTGCAAATGGCAGCATTTCATCTTTTCTTGTAGCTCAGTAATATCCCATTGTGTATATGTACCACAACTTCTTTATCCTATTGTCTACTGATGGGCAGTTAGGTTGCTTCAATGTCTTGGCCACCATGAACACTGCTGCAGTGAACATTAAGGTACATAAGTCTTTGCAAACTATGGTTATGAAGTCTTGTGGGGGAAGATACCCAGAAGGAGGATTGCCAAGTCGTATGGTAACTCCATTCCCAGTTTTCTGAGGAACATCCACAAACATGGTTGTAACAATTTGCATTCAGACCAGCAGTGTGTGTGAGTTCCATTTTCTCCACAGCCTCTCCAGCAGTTGTTGTTCCTTGTCTTGTTGGTAATAGCCATTCTACCAGGTGTGAGGTGGTATCTCATTGTGGTTTGGATTTGCATTTCCCTGATAGCTAATAAGGTTGAGTATTTTTTCATATATCTGTTGTCTGTTTGTATATCTTCACGGGAGAAATGTCTATTCAGGTCCCCTGCCCACTTTTTAATTGGGTTGTTTGTTTTTTTTGTTGTTGAGTCATACTAGCTCTTTATATATTTTAGATATTAGGCCCTTATCTGATGCATTATTTACAAATATTTTCTCCCATTCAATTGGCTGTCTCTTTTCTTTGTTGATGATTTCTTTTGCTGTGCAGAAGCTTTTTTGTTTGATATAGTCCCATTCATTTATTTTCGCATTTACTTCCCTTGCCTTTGTTGTTGGGTTCATGAAGTCTTCCTGGTGCCCTAGGTTTATAAGTTTAGTAACAATGTTTTCTTTTATACACTTTATTGTTTTGGGTCTTATATGAAAGTCTTTAATTCATTTTGAGTTAATTTTAGTATATGGAGAGAGTTCACAGCTCAGGTTCATTCTTTTGTATTTTTTTTCCAGTTATCCTAGCACCACCTACTGAAGAGGCTTTCTCTTCCCCATTAGATATTTTTGGCTACTTCATCAAAAATTATTTGTCTATATATTTGTGGATTTATTTCTGGGTTTTTAAATCTGTTCCATTGGTCTATGTGTCTGTTTTTCTGCCAATACCAAACTGTTTTGATTACTGATGCTTTATAGTATGAATCGAAATTGGGAAGCATGATACCATCAGTCTTATTCTTTCTATGTAGTATGGCTTTAACAATTTGAGGTCTTTTCTGGTTTCATATAAATCTGATCATTTAAAAAATCTATTTTGTGAAAGTATATTATGATAACTGCCTTAAATCTGTATATTGCTTTGAGTAATATGACCATTCTAACAATGATAAGTCTTCATATTCATGAATGTGGATTATCTTTTCATTTCTTTGGGTCCTCTTCAGTTTCTTTAAAAAGTGTCTTATAGTTTTCTGAGTATAAGTCCCTCACATTCTTTGTTAATTTCCAGTATGTCATTCTTTTATTTGTGATCACAAAAGTTATTGACTCTCTTATTTCTTTTTCTGAAGATTCATTGTTTGTGTATTGGAATGCAGTTGATTTTTATACATTGATTTTGTACCCTGTGACTTCACTGTATTCGTTTATTGTTTCTAATAGTTGCCTGGTGGAGTCTTTGAAATTGTCTATATAAAGGATCGTGTCATCTGCAAATAATGACAGTTTGACTACTTCTCCTATTTTGGATACCTTTTATTTCTTTTCCTTGCCTGATTGCTCTGGCTAGAAAGAACTTCCAGTATTATATTGAATAGCAGTAGTGACAGGAGGCATCTGCATCTTGTTCCTGATTTTAGAAGAATGGGTTTCAGCTTTTCCTCATTCAATATGATATTAGCTGAGGGTTTCTCATATATGGCCTTAATTATGTTCTGGTACTTTCCTCTTATACTTATTTTATTCAATGTTTTGATCATAAATGGATGTTGTATCTTGTCAAATGTTTTTTTCTGAATCAATTGATAGGATTATGTTTTTTACCTTTTGTTTTGTTTATGTGGTATATCACTTTGATTGATTTTCATACGTTGAACCATCCTTGTACTCCTCGGGTGAATCCCACTTGATTGTGGTGTATAATCTTTTTGATGCATCGATGTATTATATTTGCTAATATTTTGTTTAGGATTTTTGCATCTGTGTTCATCAGAAATATTGGTCTATAGTTTTCTTTTCTCATGCTGTCTTTGCCAGGCTTTTGTATTAATAAGTTAGGAAGTATTGCCTCATCTTTAGTTTTTTGGAAGAGTCTGAGGAGTATAGGCATTAGTTTATCTTTGAATGCTTGGTAAAATTCATTTGTTAGATCATCTGGGGATTTTGCCTTTGGGGAGGTTTTAAATAATTGTTTTGATTTCTTTACTATTGATGAGCTATTTAGATTGTCCAGTTCTTCTTGGTTCTGTCTAGGTAGATTATGTATTTCTAGGAACATGTCCATTCCTCCTAAGCAGTTAAATTTAGTGGCACAAAACCCTTCAAAATATTTCTTATGATTCTTTGTATTTCTGTGGTATGAGTGGTAATTTCTCTCCTTTCATTTTTAATTTTGGATATTTGTCATTTTCTTTCATCTTTTGGTTAGTCTACTCAGGGGTTTGTCAATTTTGTTGATTTTTTTCCCCCAAAGAACCAATTCTTTGTTGCATTAATTCTCAATTTCATTTAATTCTGCTCTAATTTTTATTATTTCCTTTCTTCTGCTGACTTCAGTGTTTTCTGTTTTTCTTTATCTAGTTCTTTGAGATGAGAAGCAAGGATGTTTACTTGTGATTTTTCTTGTTTCTTAAAATAGGGCTGTATGATATAAATTTTTCTATTACTGCTTTCCCTTTTTCCAATAGTTTTGATATGTTGTATTTTCATTGTCATTAATTTCTATGTATTTTTAATCTCTTCTTTTATTTGTTCTTTTATGCAGTCATTTTTAAATAAGAGGTTGTTTAATCTCCATGTATATGTGTCTTTTTCTGCTTTCTTTTTGCAGTTTATCTCCAATTTCAAAGCTTGTGGTCTGAGAATACATTTGGTATGATTTCAATCTTCTTGAATTTGCTGAGGCTAGTTTTGTGTTCCAGCATATGGTCTATCCTTGAGAATGTTCCATGTGCACTAGAAGAGAAGGTATGGTCTCTCTTTGCTGGATGAAATGTCCTGTAAATGTCAATTATGTCCAATTGCTGTAATGTGTCATTTAGAACCAATATTTTCTTATTTATTTTCTGTTTGGATGATCTGTCCATGGCTGTCAAGTGGGTTGTTGGGTCTTGTATAATGATTATGCTTTTGTCAGTTTCTCCTTTCAGATTTGTTAGCAGTTGCCTTGTATATTTTGGTGTGTCCTGATTGGGGGCATATATATTAATTAGTGCCAAGTCTTCTTATTGTTATACTGTCCTTTTATCATTATGAAATGTTAATCTTTGTTTCTTGTTATCTTTTTTAACCTGAAATTTATTTCATCAGATGTCAGTATGGCAATTACTGCCTTTTCCTGGTTATCATTTGCTTTCCATCCTTTCACTCTGAGTGTGTGTTTGTCCTTATGGATGAGGTGGGTCTCTTGGAAACAGCATTAGATGGATTTTGTTTTTTAATCCAGTCTGCTACTCTGTGCCTTTTTATTGGTGAGTTCAATCTACTAACATTTAGAGTGATGATTGATATATGAGGATTTGGATTGCCATTACTTTTTCCTTTGTCTTTTTATTTCCTTTTTGTTGTTCCCCCAACTCTATTCCATTTATAGTGATTTTTTTTCAGGTCAAAGGGCCTCCTTTAGTATTTCCTCCTTCATATCTGAAAATATTTTTGCTGGATAGTTTATTCTTTGCTGGAATTTTCTTTTTTTCAATATTTTCAATATTTGATTCCACTACTTGCTGCCTTGTAGAGTTTCTGCTGAGAAGTCCAATGATAGCCTGATGGGTATTTCTTAAAGTATATAGTTTTTCCCCATTAGCTGCCTTGAGAATTGTCTCTTTAAATTTTTACATTTTCAGTATAATGTGTTTTGGAGAAGATCTGCTAGGGTCCAGGTAGTTTGGGGTCCTATTTTCTTGAATTTGGGGTTTCAGACCTTTGCATAGATTTGGAAAGTTCTCATCTACTATTTGTTTGAGTATGCTCTCTGTAGAGTTATCTTCTGCCCCTTCTTCTAAGGCTATTATTCTAGTGTTGATTTTTGTAATGGAGTCTTATAGTTCTGGTAGATTTCTTTCGATCCTTTTGACTCTAAATTTCCTATATTCTTTTTATTATGTTGTTTCCATGTTCTGATCTTCAATACCACTAATTTTTTTCCTCCAACTGGTTGGCCTGTTTCCTATGGCAGTTATTTCCTTTTTCGCTTTTTTATTATATTATTAATCTCTCAAATTTCCATCTGATTCTTTCTTATAATTTCAATTTATTTGTCAAAATGTTTCTTTTATTTATGAATTTTCTTTCTGAGATCATTCATCTCTGCTATGGTGTTCTACCAATATGTTTTTATTTCTCTGAGAGCCTTTAGAACTGCCACTTTGTATTCTTTGTTACTTAGTTCATAAATTTCTAGATCTATAATATTCTTTTGTGGATACTTTTCATCTTCTTTCTGAGTGGCTTTGAATCCTAAGGTGCTCATAATGTTTCTCCTGGGCACGAGCGCTTTTTCTGTGAGTTTGCTGTTGTGTCTTGCTATAGAGAAGACACTAGGTGGCACTAGGGGGCAAGCTTTGGGAGAGAGAGCTGTGCTTAGGAGCTCGGTGGTCCATGGCTGCTCTGCTTCCTGTGGCAGTTCTCTTGGTCAGTGACTCTGCTGTGATAACAGTCCATTGGTCAGGGAGGTCTGGGGTTGAAGATGGTGGGGGTGGGGGAAATCTATCCAAAGCAAGCTGAGTTCAGCCTTACACTTTTCTCCTGGGCCCACTTTTCACCCAGGACCATATTTCAGCATTTACACAGCAGCCAATCTCAGATTCAAACACACTCAGAGCAGACAATGCAGTGATGCTGCAGCTCAGGACCTCACCCTGCCTAGGGCAGTTTAGATGCTTTGTTTGGCCTCTAAGCTCCCCCGGTGTTGGCTGCTGAACTGCAGCCCTAACATGCTGCTGTTTGATCCAACTTGTCCATGGTCTATAGGGTCTCAGCCATTCTAGCTTCCACTCTTGTCACTACTTATCCTCCCACCACCATCTGATATCATGCTGCTCCTTGGCCAGTGTTTTCTGATTCCTTCTGCATTCCTTCAATTAGCCAAGGTTAAGTTGATTCAAGATCCATGTCTGCTCCTTCCCTTCTCATCTACTTGCCTTCCTTTCTCTACCCTTCAGGTGTTTTCTTGTGATGCATGAATCTCTCAGCTGTCACTGTTCAACTCAGGGTTTCTTGTGTTGGATTCCTGCTGGCCATTCAACTGTATTTTCCAAGAGAGGTTTCAGGGATTCCCTCTCTGATGGCCATCTTGCTGAACTCTAGATTACAAGCTGCCACCATATACTGGCTTGTTTCTTTGTTGTCAGTCTCCTGCTGCCAGAATGCTAAAAACATGATTTTATACAAATATAAAATGAACGTGTAGCCAAAGATGTTATTCAACTCATTAATTAATGAAGAAAATGGCAAAAGACTGGGTTCAAATGAGAATTTGAGGAGCTAGGTATTTATAACAATTTAATAAATGAATGTTAGGATAAGATTACTAGGTCAGTAATAAAACTATTACTATGTCCTACAGGACATAAGCCACAACCTCTGTGGTTATCTTTCTCACTGAACAGAAATTATTAGCCTCTCTAACTGGAGAAGAACCAAAAATTAACCTCTGCTCCTATTGAGTTGTCAAATAACCCAATTAATGGATAGTTAATCAAAGGAGCAAGCCAGGCAATGCAGTGGAAGAACACCCAATAATCTCTTATGTCTATTCCAAGTTTTGAGTAATTTTTCTGACATACAGAAGAGGCTCTCAAAAGATAATGGCAAAGGCCCAACATCATATTAGAATAGTTTTTGGATCATGTACCAATTATAAAAGAACATTGTTAGAGCAGGTTTTCATTCTGTAGCTTGAGAAAACATGATTTGATTTATGAAATGACAAGACTCAAAAAAGTAGGGCACAAAAATTGTTCCAGTGAATAGAAATGAGCACAGAGATCATGACAAACTCAATGATCTGCAATCCAGTTGAGAACCAAACTAGGTATAAGTTTAAAGGGTATTTAAATTCAATTTAGATTTAATTCTAACATTCTTACTCACCTGGAGCTTGTTGGGCACACAATCATACATCAGCAGAGAGATGCTGTTAGAGAAGAACCATATTCCATAAGCACATGGGCCATTGAGTATATGGTACTATAATCCTCTGAAGGCTATAAATTATCTTTATATAAGTATCAGTTATAAAAAATCCTACCTTGTTTTCCAATAATCTCTGCTCAAGAAAATACACAGATATATAACTCAAAAATATGTCTGAAAAATATTTTTAAATCTAAAAACATTGTTATCAAAAGAGCTAACAAACCAATTCAATCTCTTGAATTGAATATGTACTATGTACTGGATACCTTATTTGGGTCTGAGTTGTACTAATTGGAATAAGATACTGTTCTTCCTTTCCAAAAGCTTGTAAATATAATAGGGAAGATATCTTTGAAAACATTTAATACAAGAAAGTCTCAATGAAGTTGTACTGCACATGTGGAAACACACAAGAAAGGATGAAAGATTCAGACATGAGTTAGAGCAAGTCAGAGAAGACTTCAGGGAGAAAAGCCCTTGTAGGATTCAAGATTCATTTGACTGGAAAATTCTCTGAAAGCAATGACTATGAATAAATAAAGGTTGCTGTAATATTTCTTAAAATAACACCAGTTATGCAGAAAAATATATGTGATACCATAAACAGACATGTGACAAATTGAGAAAAAAGTATTAAGAAAAGCAGACCCATGTTTTGGGCAAGTCAAAAAAGAAATAGAAATGGCCAATGAACATCCAAAATTGTATTTGATCTTACAAAACCCCAAAGAAATGCAAAGTGAAATGAGATACCATCTTGCACAGAGCAGCACAACAAAGATTAAAGAGAGGGATAATACTCATTCTTAGCAAGTGTATAAACTAGAGCTCTCATGCATTTACTAGGCACTTAAACTGGTCCAACATTTCCTTTAGAAATGCATTTCCACTGTGAAGAATTTAACCTATGCAAATAATTAGACAGTAGTGTAAAGATTATATTTACATGAATGTCATCAAAACACTGAAAACAATTTTTAAAGGGAAAAAGCAAAGAAAGAAATATCCAAGAAATGAGGATTGCTTAGGTAAATTATGGATCTAGAAAATATCATGGTACATTAAAAATTGCAGTCACATAAAATTTAATGGTGTGAAAAAAATTACAAAATATTAAAGGAGAAAAAAGCATGTTATAAAAGTTGGTCAGTTCATATGGTCCCAGTTTTTATTAAACACAAACAAACAAATAAACAAATAGTATCTTTGTTTTCCTGTTTCTTTGCAGATTGTACCTTTGGGTCTCATCTCCCACATTTAATATTGATCTAATTCTAAGCAAATACTTTTTCTCCTCATGAGAAACTCTGGAATCAGCTAGTAAAATACATTTTTAAAAACATATTTTTTTTTCTGCGTTGGGGGTTTGTAAAGGAAAGCAGAATGTTTTATCATGATTTTGCTTCAGCAACTTTGGGACAAATTAAAAGTCCTAAACTGGTTAAAAAAATATATATATAGACACATATATAGACACATAAGAAAGTCTGAAAGGATATATACCAATGAAGTTAATATAACTTTTAACATTATTGATTCTGTAAAATGTATGCAATAAATATATATTACTTTAAAATGAGAATATCAAATATACAAGTATTTACAAATTGAAAAAAATGGTCCTATTCTAAATAGCAATAACAATTCTAGGAATTTAGTCTAAAGGGATTACTTATAGACATACAGAAAAATGTTTGTATAAGCACAGTCTTAGGCCATGTTCTCCAGAGGTGAAGGTTATATACTAATAAATTATTAATGAGGGGAAATGGGAAGTCAGGAGATCATACAGCAGGGGTGCACTGCAAGCTTGCCACAGCATCTTAACAGGTCAGTTAGTCTCATATGTCTTCAGTGCATTCATATAAATTGCTGTATCTAGGAGCAATCCATTCAGGGGGAGGAAGAAAAAATAACTTACATGCTAAAGTCCCTTTCCTTTTCCAAGCCCTTATTAGTCAAAATCAGCCTCAAAGGGGATTAATGCCCCTACATTTTCAGGTTGTTACCTGGCCTCTCTAAGCAGTTATTGGGGAAGCCAGTGGTGAGACACAGCAGATGGTCTTTCACTGTGAGTTGGTATACAAGTCTTCATGATTTATAGGGCTATGGAAGCAGCTATGACTGGGTCTACAACCACAGAAGTAATATGAGCCATTGTGCATGTTGTCCCAGTCTAGAAGGCAAGTGGCTGAGGAGTGTGTATGTATGAAATAGTCATAAACATGTGTACTTTTGTTGACACAAAACAGAGTGTGGTACAGTTAATCCTTTGCATCACTTTAATATACTCATATCCCCTTTATGAGAGATATCTAGATCTCATATGAGAATAAGATGCCTTCATTTCTTCTCTACAGAAATAAATAAAAGAGTAATCTTAAGGTAATACTCTGTCTTCTTGAAGCATTCCAAGACAGAATCTGCTGCTGCAGCTGGCCTCAATGTGTAACTCATATTGGTATTATTTCCCTCCCTCCTCATGTACTCCAGATTGCCCCTTTCAGCCAAGCATTTTGGCTGGTCTAGGCTGCATGCCTGGTTGGGTCACGGCTGCTTCAAATGCTTATGTATAGTTATCTGTGGCAAGGCAGCATCACAAGACACCCTCATTTTATAAAAGAAAGTATATCCCTTCATTTTACACAAGAAAGGCATACCTCTCATTCATACTAAATTTTACTATGGTATGCTGCTCCTGGACATAGAATCTTTTGAGATGCTCCCCACCCCTAACACACACACACACACACACACACACACACACACACACACACACACAGAGTAAGGTGGGGGTGAAGGTGGGGATCAATTTGAAATGCTGATGTCTATGAGGAATCCTTTAACCAAAGAACCATAAAACCAGAATTTTAATGTTTTCCTATTTTTTATTTGTTAAGAGTGAGATATCTTATCTCACTATAAGACTGGTCAGTGGAGAAAAGACAATTCTTTTAATAACCTCTCTAAATCTTTGATTATTTAGAAAAATGCATAACTTCTAAAGAATACCATGTAAGTAAAGAGGCATCAATTTAAAATAGTGAAGGCAGTTGAGACTTCATCCAGGCAATAAAATGGCAACAATAGTTGACCTTATCTACCTACCTATCTATATACATCCACCCACCCAGGGAGGAAAATACTCAAGATTTGTAAATATTATTTTGGAAAATGCCAATCTGTTACAAAGTACATTTTCAGATTTTTTCATTATGGGAAAGAACTTACTTAGCATGGTTGTGTAACTTGTCTCAGTTCCATATTTTGCATGGCTCTAAGATGAGGCATGAAAATGTCCATGTTTACTTCTGTCAAATGAACTTTCACACTTCAAATGAAAGAAACATATATGGGGCATCAAAAATATGTATACACATTATAAGTGATGTATCTATATATTACTTTTCAAAGTTGAATTGAATTACAGTAGCAATGTGTAGTATAAAATTTGCTCAAAAGATGGCATTAATTAAATGAATGCTAGTGTCACTATGTGACAGGCAGGACAGTAAAAAAAATAGTGGAAGCATGGTTGTCTCTTGAGAAGTGAGAGACTATTTTGAAGTGATATTTGAAATTCAAGAACATTATTTGAGTTTACCCCACATTCTCCTGACTTCATAGCTCTTGACTTCTACCTATGGGGGACTTTAAAGAATGTGGTGTACCACAGAAAACCAACTTCACTGGTAATACTTTAGGAAAATATTAAAATGGCATACATAGTGATACAAGTGGACATTTTTGTCAACTTTGCTCAAGCAGTGGTTTGCTGTATCAGAAGTGTCTGGATGTTGATAGTAACCACTTTGAGCACCTCTTGTAATTGCAGAGGTCAAACATGACTTATGGGGTTCCCTGGTGGTGTAGTGGCTAGGTTTCGGCATTCTCAACATCTTGGCCTTGGTTTGATTCTCAGCCAGGGAACCATAAAACAACAACAACAACAACAAAAAACAACAAAACAGAAAAACCCAAACCAAACAAAAAACCCCCACATGACTTGTATTCATCACTTTTTGTCTGTATATATTGAGTACTACAATTATAATACAGTATTTTCTTTTCTTAAAATGTGTATACATTTTTTTGACACCTTCTGTATTCAAGGTAAGTTAGTGTTTTATGTTATAGTTTCACTAACTTTTAGATTGTTGAAATTTAAAGTCTGTATTTATTTATAAACTTGGGTAAGTCTTCTTCCTAATGTAACTGATCAACTAATTCTGTTCATTTATTTAGTCCTACAATGTACTTTCTATATTTAAACTTAACTTACAGATCTTACTAAGAAATGCATTTCTAACACATTTACTTTGTGTTACCCATTATCACTATCTGAAATATTTAGGATTTGACCAATTGCATTATACTTAATAACTATAATAATCACTCAATTCTTAATAAAGAAAATAGTAGCCAATTTAAATTTATATGCATATTTTTGTTAGAGACACCTGTGACTGGGTCAATGAAGTCAGTAAAAAATTTCTGAATATAAAAACTGTATTAGATGAAGTTCTGTAGGGGAAAAGAATGGAAATATAAATTCAGGAAACAATAATATAAACATCTTGACTATTGAATACAAGCTTTACTTTTAAAATCTATCTTTAGTTTTTAAAATGTGGTAAAATACACACATATCACATTTACCATCTTAACCATTTATAAGTGAGTAGTTTAGTAGTGTTGAGTACATTCACACTTCTGTGCAACCAATCTATAGAATTCTTCATCTTGCAAAACAAACTCTGTACACATTAAATAATTTCTCTCTCCTTCCAGCCCCTGGCAACCACCTTTCTACTTTCTGTATTTTCTGCATAAGTGGAATGATATAGTATTAGAATAAGCTTTACTTTTATATTTAAAAAGATGAGTTGTAGGTATCAAATTGTTATGATATATAGATTTCATTGGATATATTTAATAAATCTTTTATCTTTAAATGTTAACATGTCAGAAATCAAATCTCTTGCCAATATCTACACTTATAAATCAAAGTTTGAAAGTCAATTCCAAAGATGTAAGGGATACATAATTTTCCAAATTTTATTTATTGAGTATAAGTAGAAAAGAGCCCCAGTGATCCTAATTCAGTCTTTTTGTTTTATACGTAAGAGATGAAATTGAAATGAAAAATTACTGACAAAGCTGTTCAATGTAAATTATGTGAACTCCCACCTCCACATTCCTTCCATCAGTTGCTTAATGTATGCATTTAGCTTCTGTAACCCTGCTTGCTTATTGCATCAGCCCCCACCCCAAACCTATAAGAGTCCAAAAAACCTGTTAGTCAGGGCTCAGAATTTGTAGACTATAACTCCTCTGAGCCTGCTGGCATAATAAAACTGGTTCTCCAACTCTCTGAGTGCTGTTTGACTTCCTCAATTACCTGTCCTGCCACAACTTTTTGGTTCCCTGAGTGGGAAGTCAACCGTTTTCGCCCATTGTGCCACCAGTTTGACTATGGAAGCCAATGGGCAGTGGAAGGTCTACTGGGCTAAATGAGGCGGTGCCACCTGAAACTTTTATGGGGCCTCCTTCCTGGGGGGACCACTGGGCCCAGAGGTGACTTGAACTGGCTGGACTCCATGAAGAGACAAACTAAATCCTTCAGGAATCAGGACTTCAGATAAGGTAAGGTACTGGGATCAAAGTCCCAGTTAGGCCTATCTTTGGACCGAAGTGGGGCTTGATTACCCCTCAAAGTCTCCACTGCAAGATGCCAGGTAGGGAAAACCCAGGGGCTGGGAGGGATATGTGATAACCTCTGTGTGATTGGATGTGTGACTGTGTGACTGTGTGACTGTGTCTTTGGCTCCACAGCAATAGTTACAGAGTCTGAGTGGGCCGCAACCTGTGGTTCCATGGTGACATCATAAAGCAAAATTGTGACTTGTCCTCTCAGGGACAACCAGGCCCAGGGTTGATATGAGTGCACATTAGCAAAAATGCTCCTTAAAGTCCTGCAAGAGATGCTGCCAGGCAGGTATCTGAAAGGCCTTCTCTGGGGGGTTCCCCTCCTTTGTTCATTTTGTGACACCAGACATGGAAGGGCACCTGGGAGGCTCACATTAGGTACATAAAGAAATGGGGTCCAGACAGTCCAAGCCAACTGTATTAGACTGGATGCTCAAGAACTTCAAAAAAGATAATTCTGATGACTTTGGTGTCAAATTGATGTGAGGAAAACTCTGAACTTTTTGTGAAGTTGACTGGCCTAGTTTACAGGTCAGCTGACCACCAGAAGGGACCTTGGACCTCCCCAAGGTCTTTGCAGTTTATAAAATGATTACTAGGAGTTCTGGCCAGCCTGACCAGTTTCCTTACATAGAGTCATGGTTTCAAATAGCATGAACTCTCACATCTTGAGTTTGGTTCTGCACAAACAATAAGGGACAGTGCAGGGTTCTAGTAGTCCATTCCCCAAAGGGGTAAAACTCCAGAAGCTGATTCATTAGGGAGACCCAGAGGAGGAACCAGTCTCTCCGCCATAAACTCTGCTGCCCCTCAGGGGCCAACGGTTCCCCTGGCACCCGCTGACCTGCCTGAAAGTCCCCCCCATTGTCCCACCTCTCCCACCCCAAAGTAAAGCAAGGTAAGGTTCACCTGTTTAGACTTAAGGATGCTTTCCTCTGCCTAAGAGAAGCCCCAGTCAGCCAGCCACTATTTGCTTTCAAATGGGAGGAAACCCTGACTGGAAGAAAGGCTCAACTGACCTGGACATGCCTACTTCAAGGCTTCAAAAACTCACCCACCCTGTTTGGTGAAGCGTTGGACACTGACCTTGCAGCCTTCTACAGAGAAGAACTGAACTGTGCACTGCTGCAATATATAGATGACCTCCTTTGACAAGCAATTCCCAGAAAAACTGCTGGAAGGGCACCTAGGCTCTCTTGCAGTTACTAACTGACACAGGATAAAAAGTACCCCAGAAGAAGAGGCAAATCTGTTGGCCCGAAGTCCAATATCTTGGCTTCATCATTACCCATAGGCATCTCTCCTTAGGACCAGAAAGAAAAGAGATAATCTGTTTGATTCCCTGGCCTGACAGCAAAAGAAAGGTTCAAGAATTCCTAGGGGCAGCAGGGTTTTGCCGCATCTGGATCCCAGGGTTCTCAGGGATAGCAAAGCCCCTCTATGAAGCCCTGGTCAGACCAGAAAAAGAACACTTAAGATGAAAAACTGAACAGAAGACTGCATTCCAAGAGATAAAGAGACTATTGAGCCGTGCACTGGTGCTAGGACTCCTGGACATAAACCGTGAATCCACCTTTGTCATCTGTGAAAAGGGACACATGGCCTTGGGGGTTCTCACCCAAACTGTTGGACTCTGGCAAAGGTCTGTGGCCTACCTGTCTATGCAACTTGACTTGGTAGCTGCCTAATGGTGCCCCTGCCACCAAGCACTGGTGGCCATGGTTGCTGTCACCTGGGAAGCTGACAAGCTTACCCTAAGCCAGAACATCCACATGAAAGTCCCCCATGCAGTAACAGCCTTAATGAACAGCCAAGGCTACCAATGGCTCACTAGTGCCAGGATGGCACACTACCAAGGCCTACTGTGTGAGAACCCACAGGTGACATTAGAAACAGTGAGCACCCTGAATCCAGCCACATTCCTTCCTGTGGAGGCGAGCCCAGCTGACTGTAACTGCAAGGAAACCATGCATGAAATCTCCAGCCGGCCTGACCTCACTCACATTCCCATTCCCACACCTAACCTGGTGCTCTTCACAGATGGGAGCAGCTTCATCCAGAATGAGGACCGAAAGGCCAGATATGCAATAACTACTCAAGACCAAGTTATCAGAGCTGATGCACTGCCACAAGGATGATCAGCCCAAAGGGCCGAGCTATGGGCCCTAACTCAGGTGCTCAAGTATGCGAAGGGAAAGAAAGTCAACATTTACACTGACTCCAAGTATGCCTTTGCCACTTACATAAACACGGGGCCATTTACAAAGAAAGAGGGCTACTTACAGAGGAAAGGAGCTAAAAAACAAGGAAGAAATTCTCCAGCTACTTAAAGCTTTTTGGCAACTGAAGAAAATAGCGGTCATGCCCTGCAAAGGACATCAAAAGGGGACTGACCTGATCAGTCAGGGGAACTGGTGGCAAATCAGGCAGCACAAGAAGCTGCTGCCCAGACCAGGATAGCCCCAAACCCAGACCCAGCTTCCAAGGTACTTTTAGCGCCAAGCCTACCAGAAAATCTGAGGTACACTCCAGACAAAGACCAATGGGCAGAGGCCGAGGGGAGCACCTGGACTAATGATGGCTGGTGGTAACTATCAGATTGGAGACTTTTCATTAGCAGGGGATTAGCTTATCACATGGTCAAACAGTACCATTACTTGACTTATTGGGGAAAGATGACTTTCAAAAAGGGACTCACTAAATATTACTATGCAGCCAGGCTCCCTGCCCTCTATGCCCAAATTAGCACAAGGTGCACTACTTATGCTAAAAACAATGTGGGACAGGGTCCTAAACAGGTCCCAGAAATTCGGATCACTGGGACGGCCCCCTTTGAAGACAAAAAAAATCAATTTTACTGAGGTAAAGTTGAGGCAGAACAGGAAGTCAAATGGTACTCAGAGAGTTGGAGAACCAGTTTTATTATGCTGGCAGGCTCAGAGGAATTACAGTATCCAAATTCTAAGTGCTGAATAACAGGCTTTTGGGACTCCTATACGGTTGAGGTGGGGGCTGGCTTATGTGATAAGCAAGCATGGTTACAGAAGCTATATGCATACATTAGGCAACTGGTGGAAAGAATGCGGAAGTGGGAGTTCACAGAATTTAAATTAAACAGCTTACAGAATTTATATTAAACAGCTTTGTCTGTAATTTTCCATTTCATTCTTCCTTTTGATGCCCTTATAACTCTGTTTATCAGGCATCACCATATATTTCTGACTCAGTGTAGGCCAGGGGCTGGTATCCCTGTAAGGCTAGTACATGAGCAGTGATTGCCCTGTTCACTGTGGTTTCAATGAATAGCTCAGAGGATACAGGGTCCTAGTGTATGGGGGTGCCCCAAGCAGTCTTATATCCAAGAGCAGAGTCAGGATCTTGGCACTGGCCAGGAGTAATGGCTGGCAGGTCATTACAGTTCTACTGCTGGTTGGAGTTCCTGGCATTGCCAGTGGACATCTTTCACATCCTTCGCTTGGTCCTGTGCTGGACATCTGACACCTTCTGCAGTGTTATTTGCTATGGTCGTGTAGAATCAGCTTGGGTCATTCAGGTCTCAGATAGGTCCCTGGCGTTGGACTTTTTGATTCAAGTATGGTGGATTCAGGGCACTGTATACAGCAAATTGGAATAGCCAGTATAACCATGTGTGGGCCTGTTCACACATGTTGTAGGGGTTTCTTTTTCTAGTCCTTAACCCAGACCAAATCTCCTGGCTGGATCCTGACTCTGCTCTTAACTACAGGACTGGTTGGGGGCACCCCCATATACTAGGACCCTGTATCCTCCTAGTTATTACCCAGTTCATTGAAACCACACTGAATAGGGCAACCACTGCTTGAGTAGTAGCCTTACAGTGATACGAGCCCCTGGCCTACACTGAGTCAGAGATATACGGTGATGCCCCATAAACAGAGTTAAAAGGGCATCGAAAGGGGGAATAAAATGAAAAATTACTGACAAAGCTGTTTAATGTAAAATCTGTTAATTCCCATTTTTGCATTCCTTCCATCAGTTGCCTAATGTATGCATTTAGCTTCTGTAACCCTGCTTGCTTATCACTTCAGCCAGCCCTCACTCCAACCATACAACAGTCCAAAAAGCCTGTTAGTTGGGGCTCAGAATTTGGAGACTGTAACTCCTCTCAGGCCACCAGTGTAATAAAACTGATTCTCCAACTCTCTGAGCGCTGCGTGACTTCCTCGGTTACCCTTCCTGGTGCAAAAATGATTTGTGCAGTTACAGGCCTAGTTGGTTGGAATGCATCAAAAAGAATCTAAGATCCTGACACCTAAGATCTTCCTCCAATCACAGATTCTGCTGTCCATACATTTTATACATTTCCATTTTAAACACACTATTCACACATACAAAGGGGGACACAAAAACACCGGTAATTCATTTATAAAAAATTGTGTATTTATTCTTACATATTTGCAATATACCTATTGAGGTGGTTTCCACTGCTCAAAACAGTTTTTGAACTTGTCAATTTTGATGACTTTTAGTGCTTCTGAGTTTTTCTTTATTTCACCTCTTCCATGTTGGCAAAACATTGTCTTTGAGGTATTTTTTCATCTGGGAAAACAAAAAAATCACTTGGGGCAAGAATGAGTGAATAGGGAGGTAGGGCACAAAGGTTATGCCATTTTTAATTGAAAACTGCTGAACACTCAATGCAGTGTGGGCATGTGTGTTGTCGTGTCTCATTTTATTTGTATAAATCATCCATCTTGAAATGGGCAGGTACATTCAAAGAGTCTCCAAAAAAGTTCAATGAAACCAAACACAGCCTCTCATTACAATGCCAGCTGGAACACTGATGCAGATGGGTTTCCTAGAACACTCACATAGTGAGGGAAGCCTATACTACAAGGAGCTTGCTGTTCAGAAGATAATTCCATTTTTTGGAGTCCCTCCCTCATAATCATATGTGTAAATATTCTTGTATAATCAAGAATCCCTTGTAATTAAAAAAAAAAAAAAAAGAACAAAACCCCAGTAGAGATACAGATGGCAGAGGAGATAAACACAGTGCCTGCTTCCTTCCATAAACACAGGAAAATTGCAACTAAGTTACAGAACAATCAACCTAGAAAACCACCTGAAGCCTAATTGAACAGACATTTTATAAATGAGAATACAAGGAAGAAGTTAAGTCCAGACTGATAAAATTACTGGATTCAGGTGCTGCTTGCCACCTCCAAATATCAGAGACAAGGTTGATGGAAAGAAAAGTAGGTTCATTCAAAATGCCAGCATTCAGGGAAGGCAGTGGACTCTTGACTCAAAGACTACCTTCCCCAATTCTAGTAAGGCCAAAAGGTTTTATAGGAATGCAGGTTGGGGAAGAACAAATAAAGAGAGGGAGCACATGTTGGTCAGGCAGGCTAGAAGGCTGGTAGTTGAGAAATCACTTCGCAGGCCTTGGGTCAGCTTTGAGATTAATGTTATCTTGGATTCAGAACATGGATTCTGGCATTCAGTTGTCTGAGGACTAAGAAATAACTGTAAGAAAGGGAACAAAGCACAATCATTATACAAAAAGAAAACAAAATCTGAAATGATTTAGGCTGTAAACTAACTAAGTGGATTAACAAAGCAGGAACTAAGTTATTAATTTCTTAAGTTTCACTCATATAGTAAGAGGGGCAGATATGCAAAATGGGCTGGCCCAAACCTCTGTATGGTGGTTGAGATTCAGGAGATATATCTTGGCTGCAGAGGTTTTCCCCAGAGCAGCAAGGAATGCCAGCTCCACACAAGGTTTCACATCCTAAGGTACTGATACTGGGCAGAAGAGCTCCCATAATATCTGGTTGTGAAACACTGGGGATTTTGACCATCTGGGTGGGACAGAAGACTGCAGGATACCCAGATGTCCTCTTTAAAAGCCTGCACACAGACTCATTTGCTCCCAGGCACTAACCAGGGGAGCCAGTGGAGGGACAGTGACTCAGAGGGCATTGGGGGTATAGAGGGGTCAGACTGAGGTTTGCGGCTTTGGGGTGATGACAGGAGGAGCATCACCATTTTTCCTGTGTGGTGCCTTCATCCCATGCAGCCAGCAGGCCTGGGCAATTTTTCCTCTGTTACACCCATACCCATGCCCACAGCCAAATCTGAATCTGAATTGGTCTGGAGAGCTTCACTGCTCCATGCTGCTGACTCTCTGAGATCCTGCCACACCCAACTCCATACTGCTTTATCAGCAGCTGAATCTTATAGAAGCTGGCAGACAGCAGCACACCTCAGAGTTTCCTGGCTTTTTGGGAAGCTATCCCAAGCTTGGTTCTGGTGATAGCCATCCTCAGTCTAAAGGAAGGCGTCTCCCATCCACCTCCAGGTTTAACACAGGCAAGAAACCACCATGGCCACTTTGTAGCCCCTACAAGGTAGTCTGTGGCCAGTCACAGACTGGTGACCTGGGCCTGCACTGGAGCCCCTCTCAAGATGCCCCAGAACCAATATACTTGGAAGTTTACTTCAGACCACAGCAGAGCACTGCCCAATTAGCCTCCAAAATTGTCACAGCCAAAGGCACCAGAGCTTGTGGGGGTAAATCCCACCCAGGCAGCATATAAGCTGTGGACTGGGCCAAACCCCATAACTAGTCATTCTGAGGGTCAATCCCACCCACTGATGTGCCAATAGCACTGAAGGCTCAACTATAACAAATAGGAGGGCACAAATAACCCACACAATGGACATTGCTAAGGCACCTGAAGCAGGTGACTAGGGACACTGTGCTAGGGTCCCACAAGGCATCTACTATGTAAGGTCACCTGGCCAAGACTGGGAGACCTAGCAGATTTACCTAATACCTAGAAACAAACAGAGAAGTAGCCAGAATGTGGAAAGGAAGAAATATATTCCAAATTAGAGAACAGAATAAAAACTCCTCTCCCCCCACAAAGAACAAAACAAAATGAAGGCAAGAAGCCTACCTGATACAGAATTCAAAACAATGGTTATATGGATGGTCAAGGAACTTAGTGAAAACTTCAACAGAGAGATAGCAAGCATAAAGAAAGACACAGAAATCATAAAAAAAGAACCAGTCAGAAGTGAATAATACAATAACTGATATAAAGAATGCATTAGAAGGAATCATCAGCAGAATGGAGGAAGCAAAGGATCAAATCAGTGAGTTGGAAGACAAGGTACTAGAAAACACCCAATCAGATCAATAAAAAGAAAAAGAATCCCCACCCGACCCCCCCAAATGAGGATAGGTTAAGAGACCTCTGGACAACATCAAGCATAACAACATTTGCATCATAGGAGTACCAGGAGGAGAAGAGAGGGAGCAAGGGATTAAGAACCTATTTGAAGAAATAATGACTGAAAACTTTCCTAAGCTGGGGAAGGAAATAGACATAAAAGTCCAGAAAGTGCAGAGTCTCAAACAAGATGAACCCAAACAGGCCCATGCTAGGACACATTATAATGAAAATATCAAAAGTTAAAGACAAAGAGAGAATCCTAAAAGTAGCAATAGAAAGGCAAATAGTAACTTATAAGGGAGCACCCATAAGCCTGTCAGATGATTTCTGAACAGGTACTGTGCAAGCCAGAAGGAATTGGCACAGAATATTCAATGTGATTAAAAGCAAGGACCTATAATCAAGCCTACTCTACTCATCAAGTCTATAATTTAAAATCCAAGGATCAAGTGCTTCCCAGATTAAAAAAAAAATATCTAAAGGAGTTCATCACCACCAAACCAGTATAACAAGGAATGTTTGAGGTACTTCTTTAAGACAGAGAAAAAAATAAGCATACTTATGAATAATTGCAATAGCTACTATCTACTACTTCAATGTAAATGAATTAAATTGCTCCTATCAAAAAACATAGTTCTTAATGCATAAGAAAACAAACAAACAAAAAGAAAGAAAGAAAGAAAGAAAGAAAGAAAACAAAACCCTTACATATGCTGCCTACAAGAGTCTCACTTCAAATTGAGACAAGTAGAGACTTAAGGTAAAGGGTTAAAAATTTTTTTCATGAAAATAGAAACAAGATAGAAAAAGCTAGGGTAGCAATACTTATCAAGGAAAACAAACTTTAAAATAAAGACTAGAATAAGAGACAGAGAAGGACCCAGTAATCTTACTTCTGGGTATTGATCTGAAGAAACAGAAAACACTGCTTTGAGGGGATGTGTGCATCCAAATGTTCACTGCAGTATTGTTTACAATGGCCAAGATGTGGAGGCAGCCTGAGTGTCTGTAGATAAAAAAAAATGGGGAAAAAATGTGGTACATATATACAATGAAATATTGCTTGGCCATGGAAGGGAAAGTGTTCTTGCCATCTGTGGTGGCATGGATGGACCTGAAGGTTATTGTGCTGAGTGGAGTGTCAGACAAAGACAGATGCAATGTGATTTTGCTTACACATGGAATCTAAAGAACAAAATGAACAAAACAGAAGCAAACTCATAAATATACAGAAAACATTTTGATGGTTGCCAGATGGGGGTGGGTTTGAGGGTGTAGGTAAAAAAAGGGAAGGAATTAATTGGTTGTTACAAAGTAGTTATCGGGATGTAGGTTATAGCATAAGAAATATAGTCAATAATATTGTAATACCTAGATATGGTATTAGGTGGGTACTCAATTAACTGTGGTGACAGATGGAAGGGGTTTGTGGGGTAGGGTGAAAAGGTGAAGGAATTAAGAAGTATCAATTAATAGTTAGAAAGCAATCACGGGGAATATAGCATATGATATGGTAAAGCATAGGGAATATAGTCAATAATATGGTAATAACAATGTATAGTGATAGGTGGGTACTAGTCAGGAGGAGTACTTCTTAAATCATATGTCTAACCACTATACTGTACATCTAAGATTAACATAAAATAATATGGAATGTTAACTGTAATTGAAAATTTAAAAAGAGGCAGCAAAAGTGAGAGGAACAAGAGGTCCAAATTTCTAGGTATAAAACAAGTAAGTCATGGGATGTAATATACAGCATAGTGAATATCGTCGATAATATTGTGATAGCATAGTATGGTGTCAGATGGTTTATGGACTTATGGTGATCAACTCTTTTGGCATATGTACCCCTGAAACTAATATAATATTGTATGTTAGCTTTATTTTTAATAAAAATCTAAAAAAGGAGAAAAAGAGGGAAGAAGAGGAAGACATGGTTATTGGTAAGGCAATCAAATCAACAGATGTGCTGTAGCAAATATTGCTCTTGGGGGAAGAAAAGAAGTAATCCTCTTATATCCAGGTTACTGATTGTATAAGGTACAAAGTTTGGGTTTTATGAAATTTAAGCCACAGCTTTTGCTCCCTGGGAAACACCCCTATATCTTTATAATAAATTCTCCCAATATTTTGATAAACAAACAAAGAAACACCCTACATCTCTGGCATGAGTTAGATTTTTTTACAATGAACGTGTATTTGGTGATACAGTTAGTATTATGTTTTAAGTAAGATGAAGTGTATCACACTCTAAATGATTAATACACTAATATGGACTCATAGAGGCAGGAGAGGCCTCAGAGTTCATCTCATCAGAAAAATACAGAAGAATAAACTAAGACACAATAAAGGAAATTGCCCTCAAATAGCCTTCAGAAAATTCTGAACCATATTTGGAATGTAAAGACATAAATTATGTAACTACCAATAAATATTTCCTAATCATCTAAAAGAGATCCTTTAAGAAACTTCAAAATAAATTTATGGAATCTAGTAATTTAAAACTCAAGTGCTGCTATTTCTACAAGATCTTGTATTATATGTTGATTTATTCATTGGAAAAAAAATCCCATTTTCATTTCTTATATTTTATTTATATTAGTGAAGCCACTTTAATATTAATTCAAATATTTAGCCATTAAATGCAAAAATGTTAATGTAATATTAAAAATAAAATTTAAATGAAAGCAAGGAAATATCACACTAAGGTTACCATGGCAACTCCCACTACACTTTTTAGCTTCTGAATTGTAACATGGTAATTTATTACAGGCTCATACAAAATATAATTTTACCAATATTTAAAGATGTATCAGTTAATTTATGTCAGTTTAAGATTTTAGCTGCAATGTTATATATCAAGCTAAGAATACTCTAAATATTAACTCATATTCTTAATTTAGACATATTGACATAAAACAAATGGAAACTTCCTAAATTTGAATGATTGTTAGCAGTCACCTATTATTTGCAGTTTTCATCATGGTTGAAATCTGAACCTTATGCTACTATCATAGTAATACAGGTAAGCTCAAGTGCTTCTTTATTATAGCAAGAGTTTGAAACTGCAGGTTACAAATGCTGCCAGATGTAAATTCATTATTCAAACAAGTGAACAGTCTAAGAACCATGTTATGCAGGAAGTGAAATACTGTTGCCAAAGCCCAGCTCTTAGCACTGGCTCTGCTTTTTTCTATCGCCATCAGCCCGTATATTGATGTAGTGAAAACTCAAAAGAGTAAACATCCTTTACCAAGCAATATCTCTTTATCTAAAGGAGAGAAATGGACTACTACAAAGCTGAATATATGAGAATTTAGAAAAACATACAATCTAAATGTCCAGTGGTGGTGGTTTAAGCAAACTATGGTGTACAGAGCTTTGAAAATGATTAGATCAGCATATACTGATGTGGAAGGGTGTCCTCAGCACATTGTTAAGGAAACAAAGCAAGTATAAAATAGTATGTACAGTAAGGGGAAAAAAGGGAACAAAGTAAAAAAAGGCAAAACACTATCTCAAAAAATGTTATATATGTATAAACAATAGTCTAGAATGATATGCTCCAAATGTTAATGGTAGAGATTTCTGGATGGTGGAATGATGGCTGACTTATTTCTTTAGTTTATATTTCTCAACAAGTGAATATAATTAGAAAATCAAGTATAAGATATAAACAAAATTTTGCCTATTGTTATAGGCATGAGGATATTTATACTCTTTGCCACTGAAAGTAGAAGTATAAATTATTATTAATATAAATCTTCTCTTGGTAACATTTGATAACATGAGAAAATTGCAGCAATTCTATTTCTATAAATCTTTTAAGAAGTAAACGTGGGGAATTCCCTGGTGGTGTAGTGGCTAAGGCTTCTGGGCTGTCAATGCTGTGGCCTGGGTCAATTCCCAGCCAGGGAACAACCCACACAACAACAACAACAACAACAACAACAACAACAACAAGTAAACGTGGAAATTGGAAATCACATTTAAATATCAAAATAGCTAATAATTACACATTGATAAGAGGGAATACTATATAGCCATTAAATATCACTTTGTAGAATATTTCTGTGGGAAAATATTATTGATAATCATGTCAGATCAAGATGCTTTTAGCAGCCATAGAAAGCCTGACTCAGCTTAAACTATAAAATTTTTGGATAACCATGGCAGTTGAACTTACTTATTTACCTCCAATTCCTCCTGAAACCTGACTAAAATGACAGAAAGGGTGGGGAAAGTACAAACCTATAAAGACAAAGAAAGGAGAGGAGACAATAGCAATACAATTTTTGAAGGTAGAAAACTGTGGATGGGGTAGGTCTATAGACCTGATTGAAGAGATGACATGAGTACCCAAATAGGCAGCCCAGAAACAGGCTGATTTACCCATCATAACTCAAAAATGTTCAAGGACTGAGCACACTTGGAAAATGGGAGTACAGTGGAAGAATTTATATGAGAAATGAGAAGAGCCCAGGTACCCTTAAAAAACCAAAACCTACTCGCAGTTTTTAGAGAAAAATGTCCCTCCCATGTCCAGTTATCAAACTTACAAAACGTTGAAGCCAGATCGCCCTATTCATGTTTGTGTGGTATGTTCACTGTTATGAGTTATGAAGTATATTAAAAATGAACCTTAATGATTTAGAACCCCAAATCCCATTCTGCTGCTCCCTTGCTTTTTTTTTAAATTTTAACATGTTTAGTTTTGCTTGCTTTTGAACTTTATGTTTAAAAAATTTTCTACATAAAAAATTATAAATATTCATTCATAGCAGCATTATTCATGATTGTCCCAAATTGGAAACAACCCAAATGTTCATCAGCTGATTAATGGATTTTTAAAAAGTAGTAGAGTCCCACAATGGAATATTATATGGCAATAAAAAAGGAATGAAGTACCGATACATGCTACAACATAGAAGAATCTTGAAAACATTATGCTAAGTGAAAGAAGCCAGTAACAAAGGACTAGATATTGTATGAGTCCATTTATATCAAATGTCTAAAACAGCAAATGTATAGAAACAGAAAGTAAATTAGTGTTTGCTAGGGGTTGGGGAGAGAGAGGTATGGGAGTGACTGTTACTGGGTACAAGTTTTCTTTGGGGGATGATGAAAAATTTCTGAAATTAAATAGTTGTACAACTCTGAATATACTAAAACCACAAGAGTATATTTTTGTTGGATGAATTTTGACACATGAATTCTACCTCAATAAAGCTATAAAAAATGGTGTCATGTTGACTGTTTTCTTTGACAATATCTTTAAAAGAAAATTCAGCATTGTTTCTAAGATTTATTTAATGTTCATGGACGTTGCAGTAATGCATTCATCTTTAATGCTGTTGAGTGCTTCACTGTGATGAATATACTACCATTTATTTACCATTTGTCATCTATGGTGAATAGATGTTTTAGTTGATTCTGGCTTTTGCTATTACAAATGACAAATATATAATACATCTCTTCTGATGCATAGAAGAATTTCTCAAGGAAATGTATACCAGATTAAAGATACACATGTGTTTAACTTTATAAAGTAATGCCAAATTAGTTTGACATTATGCATTTTCATCCTCCCAACACAGTTACCATTCTCTTTGTTGCACATTTCTTCAGTACCCTTGGTATTGTCCTCCTTTAAGGTTTTTTCATCCAAGTCAAAATGACATCTGATTGAGATCTTAATTTGAATTTTCAATGGCTATGAGACTGAACCTCATTTCATGTTTTCTGAATGTTTCTTCTGCAACATGACTCTAAATGTTTTGCCCATTTTTCTATTCATTAGTATTTCCTTAGTGATTTCTGTGTACAACATATATACACATTTTCCTCATATATATAATCTTATAGTTTGTTTTGGATATTAAATATTTGTCCACCTGAATGGCAAATATACTTTCACTTTGTACTTACCTTTTCACTTTATTTACAGTATCTGCTGGTGAATAAAAACTCAGTTTTAATAATCAAATTAATCTTTTATTCCATTATGATTATTGCTTTTTATGTCTAAGTACTTTCCTATCCTAAAGTTGAATATATTCTCACATATAGTTTTCTGTAGTTTTTATTTTTTTATTTTATTTTTCGTATGTTGATAGTTCCCTGGCTGGGAACCGAACCCAGGCCGCAGCGCTGACAGCGCCAGCGACGAAGCCTTAAGCCACTACACCATCAGGGAACTCCTCTGTAGTTTTTAATGTTTTGCATTTACATTCGTCTTTAACTGATGGAATGCATTTTAAAATATATATATTAAGATCCAGCTTCATTTTTTTCCATATGTATCATCACCCATCCTTGCTGCAATGATATGAATAGTCTATCCTCACAATTTGCTACTCTGACATATATGAAGCCCCACACATTTGTGGATTTGTGCTGGAGCTCGATATTCTGTTCTGTTATTCCTTAATTACTCTGGGTACATACTTTTTAGTTTTTCTTCTAGATCTGCTGTAGCATTTGAGTGGAGCTAATGCTCTTTCCAGGCAGCTAACCAGTGCCTAGGCAAGAGATGGGTACAATGGCCTGGCCATTTCTGCCCAAGGTGGGAACCTCTATAGATCATTTTTGCACTGGAATTCCCGCTGAGTCAGGCCAAGATTTTTAATCTGAAGTTCTCCATGCCAACCCTTCCTTCCTCCATCTATAGGTGTCAGACCTCCATCACAATCTGAAGGCTTTCCCTTCCTAATCCGCTCCTTTTCCTTTTTTCCCTTCACATCTATATTTCTAACCACATTTTGGCATCTGCCTCCTGGAATATCTCAGCTAATAGAAAGATCTTGGCTAGTCTTGGTTCCTTACTCTACTAAATTTAAGAATCGGATTGTCAAGTGCCAATGTGAAGCAAAACAAAACTAATTTTTTGGTATATTTAACTTTGTTGCATTGTTTGGGATGATGTTAACTTTTCCCCCTTTACTATAGTTAATGTGGCAAATTACATTGATTTTCTAAATGCTAAACCAACCTGTGTTCCTGGGATTAATCCAACTTGGCCACGATGTAGTATCCTATTTATATTTTGTTGCATTGTTGATATTTTTGTATATATATTCATCAGTAAGAATGGCTAGCAATTTCCCTTCTTAAAACGTCTGTCCAGTTTTAGCATCCAAGTGTTGGTAGCCTGATAAAATGAATTGAAATCTCATTCTCTGAAAGAGTTCACAAAAAATTCTTCCTTAAATGTTTGATAGAATTCATTGATGAAACCATCACAGTTTGCAGTTTTCTTAGGTCTTAATATTTTTGAACAGTTTAATAATTATAGACTGTTCAGGGTTTTAAAATATCTTCTTGTGCTGGCTTTAATAAGCTCAACTCTTCTATTCATATGCTCATTTTACCACTTTTTAAAAATTTGGAACATTAAGTTATTCCTAATAACTTATCTTTTGAAGGTCAGTAGAATCTGCATTGGTGTCCCCTTTTTCATTTCTGATGTTGGTTATTTGTTCCTTTTATCTCTTTTGTTGTCATTAATATACCCAGGGGGTTATCAATTCTATTAGCCATCCTAAAGGACCAACAATTGGCTCCGTTGATCCTTTTTTACATATTTTCTATTTTATTAATTTATACTTTTATTAAATTCTTCTATTTGGGAAAGAGAAATTAATTTGCTCATTTTAAGTAAATGCTTATTTAGCTCCTGTTTTTAGCTTTTCTTCTTATCTAATATAAAGGATTTAAGGATATAAATTTCCCCTTATCATTGGGTTAACCATACTTCTCAAACTCGATATAAATTTCATTAGCAAGTTCAAATTATTTTGTATTCTCCATTGTGATACCTTTAACCATGTCTTTTATTCATTCATTCATTGTTAGACTTATTGGGGTGACATTGATTAGCAAAAATTACATAGCTTCCAGGTCTTTAATTCTAGAGTACATTATCTATGTGTTGCAGTATGTGTTCACCACCCAGAGTCAGTCTCTTTCCATCACCATGTATTTGACTTCCCCACCCTCCTCTTCCACCCACCTACCCCTTACACTCAGGTAAACTATTAACTTTGTCCATGAGTTTTTGTTTCTTTGTTGGTTTCAGTTTTATATACCATGTATGAGTAAAGTCACATGGCTCTTGGTTTTTTTCTGTCTGACTTATTTTGCTTAGCATGATAATCTCAAGATCCATCCATTTTGTCACAAATGGCAGTATTTCATCTTTTCTTATAACTGAGTAATATTCCATGTGTATATGCACCACAGCTTCTTTATCCAGTCATCTATCAAAAGGCACTTTGGATGCTTCCATGAGTTGGCCACTGTGAACGGGCTGAGATGAACATTGGGGTATGTAAGACTTTGCGGACTAAGGTTTTATTTCTTTCCTTTTTTTTTTTTTTTTTTTTTTGGTAAATGCCCAGAGGATTGCTGGGTCATATGGTTAACTCCATTCCTAATTTTTCTGAGAAATCTCCACACTGTCCTCCACAGTGATTGTACCAATTTACATTCCCACCAGCAGTGTGCAAGAGTTTCTTTTTCTCCTCAGCCTCCTCAGCACTTATTATTCCTTGTCTTGTTGATTATAGCCATTCTAATAGGTGTGAGGTGGTATCTCATTGTGGTTTTGATTTGCATTTCCCTGATAGCTAATGAAGTTGGCCATTTGTATGCTTCATGGGTGAAGTATCTGTTCAGGTCCTCTGTCCACCTTTTAATTGGTTTTCTTTGTTTGTTAGAGTCATACAGGTACTTTATATATTTTAGATGTTAGCCCCTTATTGGAGGTGTTGGCAAATATTTCCTCCCATTTGTTTAGTTGTCTCTTTGCTTTGTCAATGGTTTCTTTTGTTGTGCAGAAGCTTTTTAGTTTGATTTGGTTCCATTCATTTATTTTTGCTTTTATTTCCCTTGCCTTTGAGGTCAGGTTCATGAAGTTCACCCTGAACCCAAGGTCTTTAATTTTAGTACTGATGTTTTCTTCTATAGAGTGTATTGTTTTGGGTCTTACGTGGAGTTCTTTAATCAATTTTGAGTTAATTTTGGTATATGGTGACAGTTCACAGTTCATTCTTTTGCATGTGGTTTTCCAATTTTCCCAGCACCTTTTACTGAAGAGGCTTTCTTTTCCCCATTGCTTATATACATTTTTTTAAATTCATTTTTCTACAAATAATTAGATGCAACCTCTTTATCAGTGTCTAATATTAACCTATACTTTTCCTTCCACATTCCCAACTCACATGTTCTTTCCATGTATTCAAAGTCTGTATGAGCAGTGTATGTGTATTTGTGGCTGTTGGGTGGGTGAGGTGTCTTTTGTTTCTGCAATTTCTCACTCACAGAGACTTGTCTTTTTGTGAGTCAGGTTACCTTATAATGTATTTTGGACATTGCATTTGAAAATTCATTTTTAGAAATAATTTGAGGCCCAGGATATTACCATTCTCCAGAAAGTTTTGTTTTGGTAGAGACATGGGGCATGAAAAGTTAAGATCACTTTACAGAATATACTCATCACCCAGATTTGTTACCCATATTTTGCCATTCTTGTTTCAGCTGTATTTCCCACTTTCAAAAATTTTTATAAATACATTTTAAAAATTATTTTTTAAAGGACTGATTTTTTTGAGCCACCCACATAGTTGAGAGGCCAAGGTGCAGTCTGGGCATAAGCTGATTTACTTCAATTTCTTCTTTAATCTTAGAGTACCACCATTCAGGGTCCTAGTGAAAGTGGGGTATGATTCATTAAGGCTCCCCATTAGTGACACCAAGAAAAACATAGTTCACTCTTAGCTGCTATGAGTGACATCTGGATTTCCTTTGTCTTCTGGAGCTTGACCTAATACTTCTTTGTTAGCTTGTTAGCTCTTTGACACTTTAAATGTTTGTATTTCATCCAGTGTTGTTTTTTTTTTTTTAACTTTTAGGATTGTTTAAATTATATCTTATTACTGGAAGTACCCTAAATTACTGTGGGGAGTTTAAATTAGATTCAAGTCTTGTAATGATTACAGTATTTTTCATTTTTCTATTTTTTTAGATCATTTTGGTAAGATGTGTCATTTCAGTTTTCAAATGTACTGATATAAATTTAATATTCTAATAAAAAAGAAATCTCTACTCCTTTTGGTCATTCCTAAAGCTGCTTATGTGAGAACTTTCTCTTCTTGATCATTTGGTTTCCTTGTTCCTATTTTGTTTTCTATTTCATTAATTTTTTAATCTGTTCTTCTATATCCTTTGAGTTTGTTTTTCTAACTTAAGTTGTATGTATTTTTAATTAATAATGATTTGACCTATTATTTAGAAATTTAAACTTTTTCTAAACTTAGAACCTTTTAACTATCCTTTTTGTTGTTGCCTTCTGACAATTGTTTATCTCAAAAAATGATCTCCATGGTACTGACTCTTTGAAATTTGATGTCTTCTCATAGCATGTAATCAGCTCTCATAATTTCTTGTGTATAAAAGACTACACAATCTTATTTTATACGCAGAGTTTTATATGTTTAGATTAAGTTTGATTTTGTGTTCTGAACCCCAGATCTTTAATTTTTTTAAGGACTTCATCTCCCTGGCACATTAAAATATCTACCATGATGGTGATGTGATCAATATAGTACTCTAAATTTTTTCTTTGTATTTTTTGAAATTGAAATACTGAAGATATATAAACTTAAAGGATGAACCAAATCTTTGATCACTGTGGAGCAGCTTCATTAAAACAGAAAATGTTACTATAAAATCTACTTACACAGCTACAGGACCTTCCTTTTGGTATTTCTCTGGTATCTCTTGGCTCTCAAAATTTCTGTATCACTGTTTTAGATGCATTTCTTTAAAAAGCATATAATAGATTGTTTAAAATGTAGTCTAATGACCCAAGATTTTTCAGAGTTCAATCCACTTACAATTATAAGCATCTCTACCATATTACTGAGTATTTATTTTTCCTATCCACTTTTCTGTGTTTTTATTTTTTCTTTCCCCCTCTTCATTTTCCTTTTGCCTCCTCGACATGTACGATTGGAACGTACTTGTTTCTTTTAAAGGCAGTTCTTCAAATTGTTCATACTTAAGTCTCAAGTTGGTCCATATCTTTACCCTCCTTCAGAATAACACAAGATCATTAGAATGATATCATTTCAATTACCAAACTTACATGCATTAGACTTATAGGCAATTGGTTATCTAGAATTTTTACTTTATATTGTGTTTCCCCCCAGCAAATCAGACATTATTTGTTTATACTATCAATTTTCTTTATATTTATTCAAGTGCTTACTACTTTCCTTACTGTTACTTCTTATATCTCAAACTTTCTAGGTTAATTTGCCTTCTCCTTGAAGTATATCTATTAGAAATTCCTTTAGTGAGGCAACTTTGGTGATAAATTCTCCATTTTTTTATCTGAAAAATGCCTTTATTTCACCCTTATTCTTAGATAATTCATATAGCAGAGCAGTCTGAATAAAAAAATTTAAAATATTAATACAGCATTTGATGGTTGAAAGTTAAAAACTTTATACATAAAAAAGGAAGTGATAAAGTTAAGCACTATCTTAGTTTTGTATAGCATTTGTCAGATGAATGTCTGAAATATCTTTCATATGTCTTTTTTTAATTAGATTTTCACAATTATACTGAGTTTACCTATAAGAAAAGTATTTTCTGATACCCACTATTTCTTTTTAACAGGCAAATGGTTAAATTTTCTAAGATTTGTAATGACTCTCATCATTCTTTTGGTTCTATCCAACATCCCTGGTATGTGCTACCTAAGATGTGCCACAACCTCTTTCTTAAGTCTGATCTTTTCACAAGCATTAAAATTTCTAGTGTTCAAGAAATCCCACTGGTATAACTTCTAGTTTAAGAGAATATTTTATTAACCAGCATGCTTAATTCCTTCCAGCATGTCAGATAACAAATCTTTTTAACATAATTAAGTCTTTGGTCTGACACATCAATATATAATTGATAATTTAAGTTAATATAAAATTGCATTATTTTTTAATCATGTTCCCAAAGAATAAGTTATAAATCTGTGAATAACAGTACATTAAATTAACATTTCATTTATACAGAGAAGAAATGAAAAATCCTGTCATATTCAAGGCTAGAATTATGCTAAGTGTTGATAATTTTTTCATATACATCTGTAAAACACACACACACACACACACACAACTACCAGAGTGCAGAGTTTGATAGGGAAGCTTGGATAGGGAAATGAATTGTCATATCTTTTCTTAATAGCTAAAAGGAGAAGAATTCTCCTTTTTGTTCTAGAGTAGAACAAAAGATTCTCAATCTTAATGATTATGTACTCTTATCAAGGGGAAAAATAAGTATATTCTCCCAAAATATAATATAAATACTTACAAATTACTTGTGCATGACATGTAAGGCACATAACAAAATGTACAAAAACACAAGTTAAAAAAGGATGAACTATAGATAAAATATGTAATATTTTAAAATATTTTAAATTATATCAATGGCAAAATAAAATTTATTGAGAGCATGTAGGTGTGTGGATGTGAATGACAGTAATATAATCCAATGTAACTTAAATTTATTACTAATTAGACTGCCCAGAAGGCTCTGGCATCCAGAAGACACTTTCAGAAGTCTTGGGGCTTTATATACTGCAGGTGAGCTAGAGGAGCCCAGGGTACATGGTGGGGCACAGACAGCATATGCTACATCTGCTATGCCTGTATTATACAGAATATAATCTTCAATCTTGGTTTATTGCAGAATTATTTTTAAGTCCTTAAAAGAATTTTTGTTAGATAAGTAAATTTAGAGTTGATAGTTTTAACTAAATAGGTAACATATAAATGAACATGCCAATGTGAACACCACTATCAATTCTTTCCCCTTTTCCCACAGGATACAAGTATTTATGTGATAGAAGACAACGGACATATATATTGAGTGCCAGGGTCAGTCTGAATATCATATATTGATATAATTCAATCTTTTCTTTAATTAAAATGCATAAATAATTTTAAAATTGTCTTTCTCCACCCACCACAATGTATTACCTTCTATGCCCCCTGAGGTGTATTGTCCCCATTCTGGCCATCACTGGACCAAAGTATATGGAGGCTTGTCAAGCTCTCAGCCGAAAACAATTCAATTCATTTCAGGGGTTGTCATGACTATTCTAAATGGGTAAGAAACACCGTTCTAATACAGTTTTAGCATTTGTCTACCACTTAACAAGGAGGTGATGGAAATTTCTAAACCATCTTCACAGAATTCCTTGAATGAATATCTCATTTCCCTGTGTTTAAAAAATTATACAGAAACCCAACTGCCATGCAACTCTCTCTGGAATTCAGTGTAACTAATTGAGATTAAAATGCTCTACTTTCCACAGTTCTTGATATAAAAGGCAGATGGGTAAGCTCCTTGTTTTCACCCCCCTCTACAGAAACATTTTCTAAAGTCACAGCTTCCTAAAGGAGTTACATTTGGGAAATCAGAAATGCATTTAAATTTTCCTAAACAAGTAGGTACTTAAATGAATTCCAGAAATGTGACACAAAGTTATAAAACTCTCTTTTATTAGGGCTGAAAGGTATTATTTATTTAGTTTTTTAAAAAGCTTAATGTACAGTTTAATTGTTAATATCACTTTGACTAATCTTCAGTGACCTAGGAATAGAATATTCGGAGGCTGTACTGTTCCAGATTAAGAAAGCCATTCTGCGTAGAAATACTGTTATGTTAATTCCCTTAGAGTTTAAAATTTCAGAATTGAATTATTTTTGCCTATTAAAGATTTTTTAAAACTTGCATAATATCCCATAAGTCTATTTTGATACTTATCAACAAAACTCAACCCCACTTTCTCCAATAATAAAAAAATGGTTTTTTAAATTGTTACTTTTTAAATGACGTGAAACTATAGAAAACTGGTTACTGGTTTTAGAATCATCTTTGGAGAAAAATATTCTATGATTTACTACTTGTTGCCATGCCTTACAGAGATAGGGTCTATAGTCTACATGCGCATCACTAGCATGGTTAAAGGCAGAGGAAGGCCCTTCTGTTGAGTTTAATGTTTTCTGCATTATACTTTGTGTTGTTGCAAAAAGAACCAAGCGGTACTCATTTACGAGTTTTTCTAAGAACTGAGAACATTTCTTCAGAGTAGACTCCTGCAAGTTAACACTTTCTCCTCCATTGACACGATCTATCCAATAAAAAGCTGACAGGCTATCCAATATCAAAAGGCAGAAAGAAGGGTGACTACAAAACACAGTTTCTAGTGAGTAAAGGGTGAGAAGTAACTGGGTGCTATTACTGCAGTATACCAAAAAAAATCTTCCAAGGCAACTTTTTATTATTTCTTCAGAACTTTGGGATAGTCTATGCTCAAGAATTGTAACAAGCCGTAGCATATCAAAGTGGTAATCTGTATCAATAAATAAGACTTCTACTTCCAGTCCGCCTTCTGATTTTGGAAGTATACATCGTGCTGTTAAGTGATAAAGCATTTCAGTTTTTCCAGTTCCTTCTGGACCATGGAATTCAAGAATATCACCTGTGTAAAATTTAAAAACAGCAGTCAAAATGCAGCAGCACAATAATAGTACACTAGAAAACAAAAAGTCTACAAAAATGTTTAGAAAGACATTTACTGGAACATGAAAGGCAATTTAAATGTATTTGCTATAAGCAAATACAAATACATAAGGAAGTTAAAAGTCATTAAATTTCACCTGTGAAGGAGTCAGCTATTAATTAGCATCAAGAAAATCTGGAAAACAGAATGACAAGGTCAAAAGGGACCTAAGGGAATCTCCAGGGTCCACATGTACTTACACTTATAGTGGTGATATTAGAGACTTAAGAATAAAGTACCACAGATCAGGGCTTATTGATTAGTATGGTACACACTACTTCTGATAATTGATTACCCAATATCCTTAAGTATAAAACCCTAACTGGGGAAGACAATATGCCCAACTTAAAAACTATTTTTCCTAGTCTCCCTTGCAAACAGGATTCAACAGGTATCTCAGGTATAGACAACGAAAAACATGTAGATGTTTGTTGGAATTTCTAAGTTTTGCTTTCCTGATGCAGGAGCCACTTCTGTTCTGCCACTCCCTTCTCTGGAGGCGAAACAGCTATTTTGAAACAGTGAGGAGGAGGGTGGGCTCTAAGGAGTGTAGAAGAAGAAGACAGTGGAATCCCAAACCAGTTATGCATAGCCTGCCTCAATACCACTTGTAATATGAAGAAAATAAGCCTCTATCTGGAAGTCACTAGGTGGACTTCTGTTACATGCAGATGAAATAATCCCTAATTAAGCTTTCTCATTATTATTGGTATTATGGGTAGAGGAATTCTTGATTGTGCAGTTTCACACATATGTGGTGGTAAAAGTCCACAGCTCTGAGGTCCTAAATATCAACAGTATCTCTCCACTAAAAAAACATCTAAACATTTCCAAGTTGCATTCATTTATTCTTTGCTGTCTGAATCTCTCCAGAAACTGTGTCTAGTTAGAATGTCATCTGCACTGTGAATTATTCTCTTAGCATTAGAAATCAAAGTCAACTACTTTGAACTTTGAAGACTGTACATCTCTTTCTATATTCCAGCAATTCTTTTTTATTTAGAAGAATACAAATTAAATAAATCACCATAGGAAATGATCCTGCTTCCAGAACTTTTCAAAATCCACCCTAAACAGTGGCCTTCTAATTCTTGCTAAAATTAAAACTTGCTAAAGTGTTGCAATATAATTTATAGCTGAAACACATAATTGAAAACATTGTGTTAAAATGCAGGTTCTTAGGCCCCAAACAAATTACATAGTCTAAGAATCCAGTTACTTTATTTTCTATTACTACCACTAAACCATTACATGTTGGAACATTCGCAAATAATGTATATCTAGTAAGTTGCCACCATACTATATTTAAGGTGATATAAAACTTCAGCCAATTTCTTCTACAATCTTATATACAATTTATAATTCAAAATTTATATTAAAAAGACATCCCTTTTGCAGCCCCCCAAAGATTCCAACCTCAAGGAGTGAAACAATTTTCACTTTAATGGATGCTCTAATTAAAAGTTAACATAGTGACTAAAACTATACTCAACCCAGATGTTCAGTTTACTGTCAACTACTATATTATTGAGGAACTAATCTGCCCTCAAATAAAGTCTTTTACTGTCTTACATTATAGAAGGAGAATAAATGACATACACTAGATGAAGAAATGTTAACACAGAATCAATATTAATGATAGTGAAGGAAAGCTGATAACAATTTTAGCAAGATTATTCTAAAAGTGGTTTGTACCATGCAGAAACATGGTGGGGAAACTACTAAGCACACTGTACCAAATTTTCTCTCCTTTTCCCAGAAAAGTAGGCAGAAGAGTCTAATCAGCAGCAACTGGCCTTTCTATAGCACTTTAAAAATAAAAAGGGACTTCTTCATGATATCTCATTTGATGGTAAAAACAACACTGAAGTAGGAAAACAAACTTGATCATCTTCCATGATCACATTTATCATGCTATATTACAGTACTCTCTGGTAACTGGAACTCAAGCAACTGGCAAAAATCTCAAGCAACCATTGTTTGAGTTCTGGTTAATGGAGAGTCTACCTACATTTATCTAGCATCTACTAATCCTCATGGGTGCCAGTTAAGTGAGAGTCTACTGTAATTCTGACTATTTGCTTTATTACATTTCCTATCGGCTACTTCAAGTTTGGGCCTTGAATATTCTAGCCCCAGCACAAAACACATGATCTTTTTATTGCACTTCATCAGATTACTTTCTTCCTAAGAATATCTTGAGTGATATCTAAAGAATGAAAATATAAGTCCTGATTAGGTGGGGATTAAATGCTCAGAAGTCAATTTTCAAAAATAGCATTCTGAAAGGAAGCAGGTCTGGTAGAGAGTCACAAGTGATGGGGAAAGGGCGATGGGCCTTTGATTAGCAGAGTCCAGCAGCTGTGAATGGCGGGACCAAGGCTTGGAACAAGGAATTAACACAGAAGATGTAGCAAGAATAGGAACAAACTGCCTAGTGCTAGTCTAGCCCCTGCCTGCTGCTCCCCACCCAAGTCATGCTAACACTTAGGTCCTGTCGTGTCTTTAGTCCCATTCACTGATTCAATGATAAGGGTAGTTCCCATGCAGCCAGAGAGTGAGCACCATTTTTCCTGTGTTGTGCCCTCTCCACCCACAGCCAAATCTAATTCTAATCGGTCTGGTGAGCTACACTCCTGACTCACTGGGACCCCATCTTACCCAACTCCCCAAACACCAGAGATACTTTCTCCCATGAGGAGCCAGCCCCACTGGCAATACAATCTTTCTTGGAAAAATATCAAAGTCTTTAGGCTCCAGGAGGACAGCAACTGTGCTGTGAGACTTTTGCTGAATAGCTCCAGGTAAAGAACCAGCACCAGACCAAAATCTATAGGAGCACCCAGCACAGGTGATTAGGGATATTGTGCCAGTGCCCCACAGGGTGCCTACATAAGGCTGCCCAGCATTACTGGGAGACATAACAGATCTACTTGATATATACAAACAAACCCAGAGTGCCAGTCAAAATGAGGAAACAAAAAAATACAACCCAAATGAATAAAGAGCAGAAAATTCCAGAAAAGAACTACTGTATTTTGCTGTGCATACTGCACACGTTTTTCCCCAAATTTGTGAGGGAAAAATAAGAATGTGCATTATACATGGGCAGTTATAATTTCATGTCTATATAAATGTTTTTAATTCTTTAATTTATGCTTATGAATTAAATGTGTAACTCTAGAAAACAATAATGGGAGTTCCCTGGTGGTGTAGTGGCTAGGCTTCAGCGCTGTCAAAGCTGTGGCCTGGGTTCGAGTCCCAGCCAGGAACTACCCACATAAAAATAAATAAATAAAATTTAAACAGAAAACAATAATGATTTCCATACGCAAAATAATACCCTGGAATATGATAATTAGTTTTTTATATAAAAATTTTTTTATACATAAAATTTCTTATACATTGTGTCTATTCTTGTGTTTTGTAACTATTTGTTACATAAAATTTCCTAGGGAGCTTCCCTGGTGGTGTAGTGGCTAGGCTTCAGGGCTCTCACCACCACGGCCTGGGTTCAATCCCTGCTCAGAGAAACAAACAAACAAAAAATTCTTGTACCATAACATGTTAAAAAATAAATGCTAAAATTCCTTTATAACATAAAAACAAGTACCTAAATATAAACAAATAAAATTTTGAATTAAGTAATTAAAATGAAATATTTTTTCCCTGAAAGTCTGGGTCAAAAACCTGGGTGCACATCATACATGGGAGTATATTATGCATAGCAAAATACAATGAATTAGATGGAGGCAAACAACCTATTAGATATGGTGTTCAAAACAATGGTTATAAAGATACTCAAGGAACTTAGGGAAAACTTCAACAGAGATAGAAAGCATAAAGAAAGACATAGAAACCATAAAAAAGAACCTGAAATGAAGAATGCACTAGATAGAAGGAATCATCAGCAGACTTGCTGAGAACTGTATCAGCAAGTTGGAAGACAAGGTACAAGAAAACACCCAATCAGGAGACGGAGGGAGGAAGGGAGGGAGGAAAGGGGAGGAAGGAGGGAGAGAGGGAGAGAGGGAAAGAGAGAGAGAGAGGAATCCAAAAAAATGTGCATAGTTTTAGAGAACTCTGGGACAATAAAAGGGTAACAACATTCACATCATAGGGGTACCAGAAGGAGAAGAGAGAGCAAGGGACTGAAAACCTATTTGAAGAAAAAAATGACTGAAAACTTCCCTAACTTGGTGAAGTCCAGAAAGCATGGAATTCAAATCCAGATAAATCCAAATGGGCCCACACCAAGACACCTTATACTTAAAATGTCAAAGGTTGAAGACAAAGAATCCTACAAGCAGCAAGAGAAAGGCAACTAGTAACTTATTAGGGAGCTCCCATAAGACTGACAGCTGATTTCTCAACAGAAACTGTGCAGGCCAAAAGGAATTGGCAGAAAACATTCAATGTGATAAAAACCAAGGACCTAGAACAAGCTAATTCTATCCAACAAAGGCTATCATTCAGAATCGAAGGATAGATGAAGAGCTTCCCAGACAAGAAGAAGCTAAAGGAGTTCATCACCACCAAACCAGCATTGTTAGGAATATTAGAGGGATTTCTTTAAGATGGGGATGGGGAGAAAAATGATGAATAACAAAATGGCAATAGCTACATATCTATTAACAATTACCTTCCATTTAAATGGATTAAAACCTTCAATCATAAGACATGAAAGATACTGTGCTGAGTGGAGTGTCAGACAGAGAAAGACCGATGCAATCTGATTTCGCTTACATGTGGAATCTAAAGAAGAAAATAAACAAAGAAAACAAAAACAAACTTATAGATACAGAAAACATTTGGATGATTGCCAAATGGGAAGGGAGTTGGGGGAGTGGGTGATAAAAGGGGGAGGGATTAAGAAGTACAAATTGTTACAAAGTAGTTATGGGGATGTAGGGTGTAGCACAAGGAATATACTCAATGATATTATAACTATGTGTGGTGTCAGATGGGTACTAGATTTGTTGGGTTGATAAATTGGGAGGGAGCTGAGGGTGAGGTAAAAAGATGAAGTGGGAAGAAGACAAGATGGCGACTGGAGAGGAGGTACCTAAAGCCTCTCCCAGAAAACACAATTGAACGGCTGTCCAGGAGCCAAGAAAGATGACCCTGAGTGACAAAACGGCTGTTGAGAAATCCACAAATTGCAAGTAAACACCTGAAGGTTGGCAAGAAGGGGGCAAGTCAGGGGCGAGTCAGAGGCGAGTCGGGGAGAAGGAAGGGAGCAGAGACGGACTGCAACAGAACACAATCGCTGCTGACGATTCGGAGCAGTGCAGTTCAGGGGAGGGCAGAGACGACGGGGAGCTGCATGCTGGGGACAGAGTTTGGGAGCCAGCCTCTGGAACTTGTGCGTGGTAGAAGGGCTGAGCGAGGACTCTGAACTGCAAAGATGACACCCCAGCTCTAGGCCCCCTGGAGACCTACACAGGGTTGCAGTTCCTTTTCCCAGCCCACTGCAAAGGCGACCCTGTTGTCTCAGGCCAGGCCCACAGCTTTGGACTTATGGAACGTGCACTTCCTCATGCACCCCAGGGTTCTGAAAGCAGTGTGAGCCCGTAGACAGCCAGACGCTGAATCAGGGCTAGGAAGAAAGACTGATTTCATAGCATTCACCCGAGCCAGCAGAAACAAGCCTAGGAGCAGCTTCCCCAGCAAAGGGCAGAAGGCAGAGCGGCCCTTGGAGTGCCTTTTGTTGGCCTCTCCCCAGGATATATGCGCATAGCCTCCAAACGAAGTAGGAGATCAGAAACAAGAAACAAATAGCCCACTCTCCCTGAAAATTTGACCACCAGCCACCTAGTGTCTGCCCTACAGCAAGATACCAAAAAAGCAATAATCTGGGCACTGAACATAAAGCCCTCATGTCAAAGAGCAAGAACCCACCAGATAGAATGAATTCCTTAAATACTAAAACTCTCCAAAAGAACATGAAATTTATCTAGAAGGCAGCTTGTTAGAACTGGAAGGGTCGGATTTAAGTGACAGATTTTAAAGGAGCCATTCTAAAGGCTGTGAGAGAAATGAAAACCTATTGGAAGAACACCATAGCTTAGATAATTAATATAAAAAAGGATATAAACGACATAAAAAAGGAACTCTGTGAACAAAAAGAACAATTTAACAAAGAAATTCAAAACATAAGAAAGATTGAGATGGAAATACGAGAAATAAATAATACAATAAAAGAAGTGAGAAATGAAATAACTGCCATAGGAAACAGGACCAACCAGATGGAGGAAAGAACTAGTGATATTGAAGATCAGAACATGGAAACAGCTCAGAAAGTGGAAGAGAGGGAATAGAGAACCAAAAGGATTGAAAGAACTCTGCAAGAACTATCCGACTCCATGAGACAAAACATCAGGATAATAGGAATAGAAGAGGGGGCAGAGCAATCTATGGAGAGCATACTCAAACAAATCGTAGATGAGAACTTTCCAAACCTATGGAAAGATCTGGAACCCCAAATTCAAGAACAAAACAGGTCCCCCATATACCTTGACCCTAACAGATCTTCTCCAAGACACATGGTACTAAAGATGTCTAAAACTAAAGACAAAGAGACAATTCTCAAGGCAGCCAGGGAAAAAAGAACTATATATAACCTTTAGAGGAAAACCCATCAGGCTGGCATCAGATTTCTCAGCAGAAACTCTGCAAGCCAGGAGAGAGAAAGAGAGAAACTTCCAGCCAAGAATAAATTATCCAGCAAAATTATCTTTCAGATATGAAGGTGGAATAAAGACCTTATCAGACACACAGAAGCTGAGAGAATTTACCAGCACGAGGCCAGCACTCCAAGAAATACGGAAGGAGGCTCTTCAGCCTGTAACAAAACATCAGGAAAAATGGAACAAAGTTGGGGCAATAAGAAAGAAACAAAAATAAACAAACAAACAAACAAACAAAAACAAAGAAAGAAATAAGTACTGGCCACAGGAAATCCTCACATATTGATCATCACTCTAAATGTTAATGGACTGAACTCACCAATAAAAAGACACAGAGTAGCAGACTGGATTAAAAAATAGAACGCATCCATATGCTGTCTCCAAGAAACACACCTCAGCTGTAAGGACAAACACAGACTCAGAGTGAAAGGATGCGATACAATACTCCAAGCAAATGGTAACCAGAGAAAAGCAGGAGTGGCCATACTGATATCTGATGAAATAAACTTCAAGTTAAAAAAGACAGTAAAAGACAAAGATGGTCATTACATCATGATAAAAGGCACAATGCAACAACAAGAAGAGTGGACACTAATCAACATATATGCTCCCAACCAGGAGCATCAAAATACACAAAGAAACTACTAACAGACTTGAAAGGAGAAACTGATGAATACACAATCATAGTGGGAGACTTAAACACCCCGCTAACAGCCATGGACAGATCATCCAAACAGAAAATAAATAAGAAAATAACAGCTCTAAATGACACATTACAGCAATTGGACATAATTGACATTTACAGGACACTACATCCAGCAAAAAGAGACTACACCTTCTTTTCTACTGCGCATGGAACATTCTCAAGAATAGACCACATGCTGGGACACAAAAGTAGCCTCGGCAAATTCAAGAAGATCGAAATCATACCAAGTGTATTCTCAGACCACAAAGCTTTGAAATTGGAGATCAACTCTAAAAGGAAAGCAGGAAAAAACACATACACATGGAGATTAAACAACAGCTTATTAAAAAAGGACTGCATAAAAGAACAATTAAAGATGAGATTAAAAAATATATAAAAACTAATGACAATGAAAATACAACGTATCAGAATTATTGGGACACAGCGAAAGCGGTAATAAGAGGGAAATTTACATCATTACAGGCCTATCTTAAGAAACAAGAAAAATCACAAGCAAACATCTTAGCATCCCATCTTAAAGAACTAGAAAAAGAAGAGCAGACAAAACCCAAAGACAGCAGAAGGAAAGAAATAATAAAAATTAAAGCAGAGCTAAACCAATTAGAGAACAGAACGACAATAGAAAAAATTAATATAACGAAGAGCTGGTTCTTTGAGAAAGTCAACAAAATTGACAAACCCCTGGCGAGACTAATCAAAGGACGAAAGGAAAGGACACAAATATCCAAAATTAGAAATGAAAGGGGAGAAATTACCACTGATACCACAGATATACAAAGGATTATAAGAAAATATTATGAAGGACTTTATGCCATGAAATTTAACAACCTAGAAGAAATGGACAAGTTTCTAGAAAGTTATAGCCTACCAAGACTGAATCAAGAAGAACTGGATAATCTAAATAGACCAATCAATAGCAACGAGATTGAAATGACAATCCATAATCTCCCTAAAGGCAAAAGCCCTGGACCAGATGGTTTCACCAACGAGTTCTACCAAGCATTCAAAGAAGAATTAACGCCTATCCTCCTCAGACTCTTCCAAAAAATTGAAGAGGAAGCAATACTTCCTAACTCATTCTATGAGGCCAACATTACTCTAATACCAAAGCCTGGCAAAG
>PVJL010008351.1:0-46801 GCA_004026885.1 Lyroderma lyra
CAAATGGCAATATTTCATCTTTTCTTACAGCTGAGTAATATTCCATTGTGTATATGTACCACAGCTTCTTTATCCAGTCATCTGTCGCAGGGCACTTTGGTTGTTTCCATGTTTTGGCCACTGTGAACAGCGCTGCGATGAACATTGGGGTACATAAGTCTTTGCGGACAAAGGTTTTCAAGTCTTTTGGGTAGATCCCAGAAGGGGGACTGCTGGGTCAAATGGTAACTCCATTCCCAATTTTCTGAGGAACCCCCACACCAGCTTTTATGGTGCTTGCACCAGTTTGCACTCCCACCGCTGTGTGTGAGAGTCCCTTTCTCTCCACATCCTCTCCAGCACTTGTTATTCCTTGTCTTGTTGATAACAGCCATTCTCACAGGTGTGAGGTGGTCTCATTGGGGTTTTGATTTGCATTTCCCTGATAGCTAATGAGGATGAGCATGTTTTCATATGTCTGCTGGCCATTTGTATTTCTTCGTGGGAGAAGTGTCTATTTAGTTCCTCTGCCTACTTTTTTATTGGGTTGTTTTTTCTTTATGTATTTTAGATATTAGACCCTTATCAAGTGCGTTGTTTGCCAATATTTTTTCCCATTCAGTTGGCTGTCTCTTTGCCTTGTTGATGGTTTCCTTTGCTGTGCAGAAGCTTTTTAGTTTGATATAGTCCCATTCACTTATTTTTGCTTTTACTTCCCTTGCCTTTGATGTCAGGTTCATGAAGTCTTCCTTGAGCCCCAGGTCTGTAAGTTTAGTACCAATGTTTTCTTCTATACAATTTGTTGTTCGGGGTCTTCTGTGAAGGTCTTTAATCCATTTTGAGTTAATTTTTGTATATGGTGAGTGTTCACAGCTTAGATTCATTCTTTTGCATATGTTTTTCCAGCTTTCCCAGCACCACCTACTGAAGAGGCTATCTCTTCCCCATTGCATATTTTTTGCTCCTTTATCAAAAATTATTCGTCCATAAATTTGTGGATTTATTTCTGGGTTTTCAATTCTGTTCCATGGGTCTAGGTTTCTGTTTTTCTGCCAATACCAAGCTGTTTTGACTATTGATGCTTTGCAATATAAATTGAAGCCGGGGAGTGTAATACCACCAGCCTTATTCTTTTTATGTAGTATTGCTTTGGCAATTCGAGGTCTTTATGGCTTCATATATGTCTGGTAATTCTTTTATCTATTTCGTGAAAGTATGATTGTGGGATTTGGATAGGAATTTTGCATTAAATCTGTAGATTCCTTTGCGCAATATGGCCATTTTAACAAATGTTAAGTCTTTCTATGAATTAACATGGAATATCTTTCCATTTCTTTGTGTCTTCAATTTGTTTCAAAAGTGTCTTATAGTTTTCCATGTATAAATGTGTCACATTCTTGTTAAGTTGATTTCCAGGTATTTCATTCTTTTTGTTGTGATAGCAAAGGGAATTGACTCTCTCATTATTTTTTCTTGAGATTCATTGTTTGTATATGGGAATGCTGTTGATTTTTGTACGTTGATTTTTGTATCCTGCAACTTTACTGTATTTGTTTATTGTTTCTAATAGTTTCCTGGTGGAATCTTTGGAATTTTCTGTAAAAAGGATCATGTCATCTGCAAATAGTGACAATTAGACCTCTTCTTTCCCAATTTGAATACCTTTTATATTTTTCTCTTGACTGATTGCTATGGCTAGAACTTTCAGTACTATATTGAATAACAAGAGTGACAAGGGGTATCCCTATCTTGTTCCTTATTTTAGGGGAATAGGCTTCAGCTTTTCCCCATTCAGTATGATGTTAGCTGAGGGTTTGTCATATATGGTCTTTATTATGCTGAGATAATTTCCTTCTATACCTATTTAGTGTTTTAATCATAAATGGATGTTGTATCTTGTCAAAAGCATTTTCTGCATCAATTGATATGAACATATGGTCTTTATCTTTTATTTTGTTTATGTGGTGTATCACATTGATTGATTTTCGTATGTTGAACCATCCTTATGCTCCTGGGATGAATCCCACTTGATCTTGATGTATGATCTTTTTGATGCATTGTTGTATTCTATTTGCTAATATTTTGTTTAGAATTTTTGCATCTGTGTTCATCAGAGATATGGGTCTATAGTTTTCTTTTATTGTGTTGTCTTTACCAGGCTTTGTTATTAAGGTAATGTTGGCCTCATAGAATGAGTTAGGAAGTATTGCTTCATCTTGAATTTTTGGAAGAGTGAGAAGGATAGGAGTTCATTCTTCTTTGAATGCTTGATAGAACTCATTGGTGAGACCATGTGGTCCAGGACTTTTGCCTCTAGGGAGATCATGGCTAGTCATTTCAATTTCTGTACTATTAATTTGTCTATTTAGATTATCCAGTTTTCTTGACTCAGTCTAGGTAGGTTATAAGTTTCTAGAAACTTGTCCATTACTTCCAGGTTTTTAAATATAGTGGCATAAAGCCCTTCATAATATTTTCTTAAATTACTTTGTATTTCTGTGGAATCAGTGGTAATTTCTCCCCTTTCATTCCTAATTTTGGATATTTGTGTCCTTTCCTTTCATCCTTTGATGAGAAGGGTTTGTCAAATGATTAACTTTTTCAAAGAACCAACTCTTTGTAATATTAATTTATTTTATTGTCCTTTTGTTCTCAAATTAGTTTAGCTCTGCTTTAATTTTTATTATTTTTTTCCTTCTGCTGACTTTGGGTTTTGTCTGCTCTTCTTTTTCTAGTTCTTTAAGATGGGATGCTAAGATGTTTACTTGTGATTTTTCTTGTTCCTTAAGGTAGGCCTATAATGATATAAATTTCCCTCTTATTACTGCTTTTGCTGTGTCCCAATAATTTTGATATATTGTATTTTCATTGTCATTAGTTTCTATTTTTTTAATCTCTTCTTTTATTTGTTGTTTTATCCAGTCCTTTTTTAATAAGCTGTTGTTTAATCTCCATGTATATGTGATTCTTTCTGCTTTCCTTTTACAGTTGATCTCCAATTTCAAAGCTTTGTGGTCTGAGAAATCTGATGCCAGTCTGATGGGTTTTCCTCTAAAGGTTATAGTTCTTTTTTCCCTGGCTGCCTTGAGAATTGTCTCTTTGTCTTTAGTTTTTGACATCTTTAGTACCATGTGTCTTGGAGAAGATCTACTAGGGTCCAGGTATCTAGGGGACCTATTTTCTTCTTGAATTTGAGGTTCAAGATCTTTCCATAGGTTTGGAAATTTCTCATCTACTGTTGGCTTGAGTACGTTCTCCATAGAATGTTCTGCTCCTTCTTCTAATCCTATTATCCTGATGTTGTTTTGTCTCATGGAGTCAGATAGTCCTTGCAGAATTTTTTCAATCCTTTTGGTTCTATATTCCCTCTCTTCCTCTTTCTGAGATATTTCCATGTTCTGATCTTCAATATCACTAAATCTTTACTCCATCTGGTTGACACTGTTTGCTATGGCAGTTATTTCATTTCTCACTTCTTTTATTGTATCATCTATCTCTTGAATTTCCATCTCGTTTTTCCTTCTGGTTTCAATTTCTTTGTTAAATTGTTCCTTTTATTCACAGATTTCCTTTCTGAGATCATTCCTCTCAGTTATGGTGTTCTGCCAGTATGTTTTCATTTTTCTCAGAGCCTTTCGAATGGCAACTTTATAATCTCTGTCACTTAGTTCAGAAATTTCTAGGTCTACCAGATCCTTTTCTGGAGATTTTTTTCATCTTCTTTCTGAGCAGCTTTAAATCCTAAGGTAGACATGTTGTCTGCTTGGTTATTCTTTGGCATGAGGGCTTTATTTTCAGTAGAGCCCTGGAGGTCTCTTTCTTTCTCTGATTAGTATTTTTGTGTTTTTTTGCTGTAGAGCAGATACTAGGTGGCACTGGGGAGGGCAAGTTTTGGGAAAGAAGGGAGGTATTTAAGCCTTATCTTTGGTCTCCAGTCATGTTTGGAGGCAGGATGCATTGGTCTGTGGTCCCTCTGCTTCCTGAAGTTAGTTGGGGAAGATGTAGGAGTTGGGGGAAGCCAACAAAGTGAACACTGAGGCAACTCCACCTCCTGCCCTTTGCTGAGGAAGCTCAGGGAAATGGGGTAGGCTGATGGTATGCAGGGTGAGATCGCTTTCACTGGTTGGGATGAACATTGTCAAATCTGCCTCTCTTCCCTCTCCAGTGCTTTACCCTGGGTGTGTTCCAGCTATTTGTCTCCAAAACAGGTGCTCAGGGTAAGTCTGCAAGCACACACTGTGTGATGGCACTGGGAGCACTACAGCACAGGCCTGGAGATGCAGGCAGCAGGAGAATGCCCTGTGATGGTACCAGGTGCGCACACTCTGTGGGCTGGAATCCACAGGCCCCCCAAGGTCACCAGGTGTGCACAAGGGCACGGGGCACACACGTGTCACAGGTCTATAGCACGGGCAGCAGAAGGACAGCCAGCACACCTCTGCCATGGGCTGGGAACTGCAGTCCCATGGCAATGTCACATATGTGTGCACATTGCAGGTCACAAGGGCACCAGGAGCCAAGGTGTTGTATCTGGGGCTTTATTTTGGCCTGTGGCTGTTTAGAGTTCTTGTTCAGCTTTTTTGCTACTTAAGAGTTTCAGAGGCTGTTTCCCAAGCTTTGTCCTTAACACGCTGCTTTAAGGTCCAGCTCCCTCATAGTCTCCCAGTGTTCCACCACTCTGGCTTTCACTCTTGTCGTCTCTTGGCCTCCTCCCTCCCATGTATCATGCTGCTCCCTGGTTTCTTTCTGGTTCCTTCAGTCAGCAGTGATGGAGTCCTGTTGCAATCCATCTCTGCTCCCTCCCTTCTCTCCCACTTGCTCCCCCCCCCAACCTTCTGGTGTTTTCTTGCAATGCGTGGATTTCTCAGTTCTCACTGTGTCACTCAGGGTTTTCTTTCTTGGCTCCTGGAGAGCTGTTTAATTGTGTTTTCTGGGAGAAGTTTTAGGGACCTCCTCCCTGGTCACCATCTTAGAATCCCTTTTTCAGATGAATATTTATACATTTTATTTATAATTTCTAATTTGCATACAAGTTGCTGAAATAATACAATCTCCCCCATATACTTCATTCATGACAGAAATGATATGTGCCTCAGATTAGCTGCTTCCAACCTTTAATACACTTTAATGACTTTGAGAGGTAAGAATTCCAAATCTCATCTATTCCTTTTAACAGCCCTACTAAGGATGTTTTGTTAAACTCATTCTATCAGTGAAGAAACTGAAGTTTTGGGGGGCTTAAACAGCTGAGAGGCTACCTAGCAGGGATTATAACTGACTCTCAAACTACAACACTTAACCCCTGTAGTTTCTCTTATCTCAAGAGCAGTGATTCCCAAAAATACTATCCCTGAACTAGAGGCATCAGAATTACCTGGGAACTTGTTAGAAATGCAAATTTCCTGGCCCCACCCCTACCAAATAAGAAATTTGGGGGATGGAATCCAGCAATCTGAGTTATGAAAGACCTCCAGATGTTCTGATGCAAATGAAGTGTGAGAACAACTGGTCTAGAATCAAAAGACTGAGGAGTAACAAGAGAATATCTAAATATTGTGTGGGGAAAACAACAGCACTTGTTGAAATGAGCAAGAAGAAACATTAGAGACATTCTAGTTTTCTATTAAATGATTATTGTGTTGGTGATAACAACAGTCTCTGCATGACTGAGGATAAAAGTGAAACACAAAATGCTTAGCTAAAGGGATCCCTTATACCTTTCAGATCAAAAAACTGAGAAACCATTGAACTAGAGCATATAAACCCCAAGGCAGATGATCCTAGTTCTCTGAAATCTGCAATTGAGAAATCATTATTAACCGTTTGCTAAGACCAAAATGCCTGTCCATGTATGAATGCTGATCTCCTTTGGAGGTCAGATCACAAATAGGTCTGGGACCTGAGCAAGGAAGAAGTTTAAGAAAAACCCGAGGAGAGAAAACATGGACAGATAACAAAATAAGGGGAAACTGTCAAGAAAGAGCAGCATAAAGCAGCAATGCAGCTGGAGCCCGGGGAGACGGAGTGAGGGCCAAGGGAAGGAGTGAAGTCTGCCAGAACGGACCTCCGGGAGGCCGAGCCAGCACACCATCTGGGGTGGTGAGGTGAGCCATATGCCCTGTGCATTCGGGGCCTTCCACAGTCGCTTCTGTGATTAAAAGGGAATGAAAAATAACTTTTTCATTATTATATTTTAATTGGATACATTTACCATTATTTGCAACAACACACAGTTTGGTCACATTCTCATTTAGTGTAATTAGCATATAGAACCAGCAGGATTTGCCCATGCAATAAGAACTTGGGTAGGTTCAGGTGTTTAGCCTCTCAGTAAGAATTACCTATTAATTAAGTGATTAAAGATAATTAGCCTTTCAGCTGGGTATCCAGTCAGGTTTAGGGATAAATTCTTGGAGAAGTCTGCCTGTAAAGGCAAAGGCTGGGATTGAATACATTTAAAATATTTTTTGGTTCTCTTATTCAGCAATGAGGTGCCTGCTTGGCTTAGAAAAATTTAGCACACAAGATTTTCGAATTCACGTTATGAACAAGAAGACTGTTGTTACTATAGCACATCTTTGCTACCGTCTTGGAATTTAAAGCAGCATTTTCAAGGTTTATTATTTGTATTGGTTTTAATAGGATTCTTTTATGAACCAGTTTAATGAGGAGTATTCAATTATTGCTTCTGAAAACACTGCTGTAATATTGGACTTCGTTCTGTGAGGCCTCTTTCAGTAAAAGTATGTGTGATCTGAATGGAAAATAAAAGAACTATTAAAGAGTCATTCCTTTCCTTTAGTGTATCAAGCTTCCTGTCTGCCAATGTGTGTGAATGGAAGATAATGTATGCAAACATTCCGTCTTTCTAGTTTGGTAAAGTCACTGCATTTAAAAAGAAAATGTATTTAAATCTTAAGATGTCCATATGATGTGACACTTACCAGGTAAAGATTTTTCAGACTAAGACATTCTCTGTCTCCTTTGACAAATCAGAAAGGATTGGGCTGAAGTTTTCTAGACCTGTGGGATGATTAATTAGAGAAGGTGCCCCAGGCAAAGCTCAGGAACCCCAAATCAAACATGCACATTTAATATATAAGACTCAATCTGGAGTTTTATATGGGATCTAGCCACCAGAGCACATGTCCCAAGACATGGTTCAACAACTCTGCTAAAGAAATGAGACTGATATTCCTGAAGGAAGAACCTCAAATTGTTAATCCACTGTTAATCACCCATCAGGAGAACCTTTGTAAATGCTTGAGAAAACAAACCAGCATTCAACTTGAGTTAAAAGTGTCATCACCTTTGATGCCTATTTAATTACAGCTATGAAAGCTTGACAGCTAATGTAGACAGTAGATAATATTGCATTTTGGGGAATGATGACAGGGAATGTTTAAGACCAATTTAAGAGGTTCTAGAATAAGGCCAGTATTGACATAATGGTTTGGGGCAGGAAGAACACGTATATCCAGACCAAATCAAGACCATTTTCATCCTGCTCCAATTGTTGATGTGTAATACTCAAACTTTCAACCCTTTTATAGATGGAAGAGTATTAAACCCTTGTCACCCAAACATTTTTTGCTTGATACTAGACAATTTCATATACAACATGATGTGCGCCTCACAAAAAGACTTCATTCACTTCCCTGGAGGCCTTCCTTGGCCTTTTCATGATGCATAGATTGGCATCATCCTCTGAGAGAATGACATGAAATGGAAATTATACAACAAATAACACTTCCTTTGAACAAAGGCTACACAAGGATTACGACTCCAGTAGGTGTGTTGATATGAATACGTTTTTCTGAGTTCTGAAAAGACAAAGCAGTGTGTATGCATCTGCCAGCATGAAGCAGCATCTGTGGGACATGAAGAGGGAGTGAAGCAGCTTGACACTGCCCCATCTGCACCATCGTTCCCCTCCAACAGCCCCAGCCCCAGCCCCATTCTTTGATTCTCAACAGTTGTCATTTGCTCAAATTTAGGTGAAGTGCTACAGCAATGCAACCCCAAGACAAGTCTCCTAGCCTCCCCACCTCTTTTTAACTAAATTGCCATCCACATAGAACTTCTGACTCTGGTATCATATAAATAGTATATACTATTTTTTTTGGTTACTACTATTATTATTATTATTATAATTATTCCCAGGTGAGGTTGAGGAATCTCAGAACTTTCTGTTTCAGTTCTCTCCCTCCTGTTGAGCTGGAGATTACCACCTCATTATGCCAAGTTTTTATTCATTACCAAAGGGAGGCATTGGTGTAGGGATATTTTAATTACAATATTTTTCAGAACAGCCTGATGATTCGGTTAATATTACTTATACTGCTTAATTAAAGGGTGGGGGAAAAAACTGAGGTAAAGAGATGTCATGTGCATCCCTAAAGTTAACCTCAAGTTAGAATTTATATACCCTGAGTTTCTCACTAGCAGTCAAGCCAATTATAAAATAAAAAACTCTGCTGCCCAAGGAAGTGTTTATCCTGGGGTAAGGCAAATTGCTATAAATAAACTTACCTTATTAGTTCACGGGGAACACTGTACCTTAGCACTCATTCATCAGCTATGAGACAATTCTATTGCTATTGAAAAACCTTAACAGGGAGAGAAATGCCCCATCATCAAGAATGTGGCCCAATTTAACCAGCCTTTATTGAGTACTCACCAATAAATAGGTACCAAGCCCAGAGGCTATACAATTTTCGAAGTGAAAACAAAGCCTGTCCCACCTTTAAAGACTCTTCTTTGGTCTTATGTTTTTGTTTTTCCCATCATTGGAGCAATTCCCATTAATTACCCACTGGACATGATGACACCTGGTACAAACACCACTTCAGGTACTAGGTTATATGATTCTTATAATCCATTCCTCAGCCTCCGGACACGGATCTTTATCAAATCCCAATTCCTGAGCTCATCCTTTTCTTCTTTCCCCACTTTATCTAGCTATAATAGAAGTCACCAGTCAACCTCATTAAACTCATTAGTTTTCAAAAAATGTTCAAAATTATCATATACATGCCTAGATCCTCTCTTTGTATAAGCAGTTGATGAGGAGTTTCCCACAGTGAAACTTCTCATATCTCTGTTGCCAGATCAAGTCAAGGATTATCATTGATGTCTTTACTATTAGAAATAGTCATTAACATCTTTAAACTAACCAGATTAGAGAGCCAACTCTGAAAACCCCAGAACCAATTCAGAAAACCCATCCTTAAAATTCTGTTCCTCTAGAACATTGGTTCCCAAGTGGTGGTATGCGAACCTCTGGGGTACATGCTGAGCCATTCAGGGGTACTCAAAAAATAATGAGTAATGGTGAAAAAAAAAGTAAAAAAATGCAAAATATTAGTTATGCAACAATAAATGTTAAGTTTGAATCACCGTTAATAGAGACACTTCACAATTAGATCGCATTAGCGAACGATGATTGGTGAGGGTGTAGCTATGAACCCTTCTCCCAAACCGCTCTTCCACCAGTCATTACCCATAGTTTCATGCATTTCCCAGGCAGGGAACCACCCTCCAAAAAAAGAATGTCACAATGTTTGGGTTCCCTGGTGGTGTAGCAGCTAAGCTTCTGCACTCTCAATGCCACGGCCTGGGTTCAATTCCCAGCCAGGGAAACACCAAAAACAAACTAACAAACCAAAAACCAAACAAACCATAGTTTCAGAACAATCCATTTGCAATGGTTCTAGAACTTGCCCAAACACATAAATACATCTATAGCCAGACTGTTTGATCAGTTTAGTTACTGACTGAGTAAAAGTAAGTGCGTTGTCTTTCATCGTGATTCTTTCAAGTAGTTTTTTTTTTTAATTTAATGTTTAAATACTTGATCTTCATTATCAATATTTAGCTGTGCTACAAATATTATAAAATTAAATCTGTGGTTTATACTTTCAGTGTAGTAATTTTTCTTTCCTAACTTTCTACTATTTTACATTAAGATAGGCACTGAACAAAAGTGTCAGTATTTAAAAACAGCTGTTTTAAAAACAAAGGGTACAATTTTTAAAAATGGGTTTCAAAGGGGTACTCAAGAACCATTCTTGGTACCAAAAATCCGTATTTGTCAATATTCTTCAGAGAAATAGAACCAATAGTAAATAGATAGATGATAACGTAGATTAGATAGATGATAGATAGATAGATACAGATAATAGATAGATAATAGATTTATTATAAGTAATTGGCTCACATGATTATGGAAACTGGCAAGTCCCAAGATCGGCAGTCAGCAAGCTGGAGACCCAGGAGGGCCAATGGAGTCATTATTCGTCCGAAGGCAGGAGAAAGCCAGTGTCCAGCTCCAAGACAGTCACGCAAGGGGAGCAAATTCCTTTCTCTGCCTTTGGTTCTATTCAGGCCTTCATTGAATTCGATGAGGCCCAGCGACATTGGGGAAAGCTATCTGCTTTATTCAGTCTACCAATTATCACTCTCACAGACAAACTTAGAATATATTTAACCAACTATCTGGGCACCCACCCTGTGGCCTAGCCAAGTTAACATTTACATAAAATTAACCAGCACAAGACTTTTTAGATTCCTCCCGGTAGGTTTAGAATTTCCCAATTCTGCTATCTCTGCAGTCTATTTTCTGAACACCAGCACAGCAGAAAGCTCCCATATTAATATTACCAAAAAAAGTTTTAGATTGAATTAAAATCAAATTAAGCAATAATTCTTAGTCCCAAATGTGTAGTACACCATGTCAGGCACCACTTCTGTGTTGATTATATAACTACATACTCTTCAACCTGAGGTTTTATATTATCTCTATTCAACTATGTATCTACTCATCACTGAAATGGCATCAAATGTGCCTCTTCCAAGAAGTCTGTGCTGTCCAGTTTTACTCCACATGCATATTTCCTTTACTTTGTATTGTATGATGACTGAGTCTCTTCCTCACCCTTCTAGGAGCTCCTTGAGTGCCTCAGTAAATTTTAATCTTTAAATTTTCAATATCCTAAACAGAGATTGGCACACACAAATGCAAAATTAAATAAAGCTTCACAACTTGCATGTATATAAAGTGTATGTGTATATATAGTCATGTGTTGCATAACTCATTTCAGTCAACAATGAATCATATGTCTATGCTGGTGGTCCCATAAGATTATCATGAACTATAAGCAAAAAATTTGTTTGCTATGTTGAAAGAAAAGGCTGCACCTGACTACGATGTTGAATAGACTGGCTAACTATGGGTGGTTTCATAGAAGAAGCAGTTCGCCTGCCCTGGGGCCGGGAGAGGCTGGGGAGGAAGGGAGCCCACCCAAGGAGAAGTGGAGCCCACCCCCTTGTACACATACATACACACTTGAGCACACAAACTCACTTCCTTCCCTCAGTTTCTCTTTATGGCTCCTGTCCCATCCCTCCTCCCTCCTTCCTTCCTCTTTCTCTCCCCATCTTTCCTCTTTCTCTCTATTATTTCTGGTCTCAAGCTTTATCTCTGGTTCTCTTTAAATCTCTCCAATCCCTTTCTCTCCCCTTCTCTACCTCCCCTCTCTTCCTTCTTCCCTCCCTCCTCCTGACTTCTACTTTCCCTCGGTGCCTCCCTCCAAAACCCGTCCCCTGCCCCTCTAGCTTGGGTACAGGCACACCCACTTTATCTTTTATGCTGACTGTATTTTTACTGTACCTTTTCTATGTTTAGATATGTTTAGATACACAAATACTTACCATTGTATTACAGTTACCTACAGTATTCAGTACAGTAACATAAGGTACAGGTTTGTAACCTAGGGGCAATAGGCTCTACCATAGCCTAGTGTGTAGCAAACTATACCATCTAGATTTGGGTCAGTGCACTCCATAATGTTCATACAATGAGGAAATCACCTAATGATGCATTTTTGAGAACATATCCCCATCAGTATGCAATACATGACTGTATGCATAGACACACACACACCCCCCACAAAAACAGTTTTTTACCTGTGATCTGTAACATCTGTCTTATGCTTTACTAACATGGCTTATATGGAGGATTGGATTATACCTGCCTTGTAATTGGCTCGCCAGTTATTTTAATGTATTTATTGTCTCTCCAACAAGATAGTAAGTTGCTCAAATGTCAACAATCATGACTTGCTCTCCTTTTGAGTCATGTTTATGAGCTAAAGCTGTAACTGAACAACAAAAGCTGAAGGAATCATATACCTTTGCATTCTTCCTTGAATAAATGAAAGAATGAATGACTGTCAAACCCTCGGATGTATCTGCTGCATCTGAACTTCTAAAGAAGGGATGGAGGAGGGTATCTCATGACTAGCAATAAAGAAATTGCTCCACATAAAAGAAGCTGAAAAATTAATCTACTTTTTTTAGTTTATATTTTAAAACAATATAAATAACCATGTTGTTGAAAATGGTATTCTTTAAAATGCTGTATTATTCAAATCACCTCTCAGTTATTCAGAGGCTAATTATTCAAGGGTTATAACCCAAGACTTCAATAGTTATCCAAGTGGTCTTTCACTGAAAGTGATCAAATAGAAGGTCTCTAGAAAAATACACAACCTTTATATACATCTTGAAAAAATTATTTGAAGACAGAGAGAAGAAATATAATTAACAGCTCAAGAACAGAAAAGTTGACATAAAAGAATAGGGAGTGAACATGTAGACCAATTAAAACGAGATATCTAAATAATCGTAAATCTAGTTATAAAACTAGAGTTAAATGTCAAAAAGGGAAAGTTTCTTAGAAGAAAAAAAGTCTTGGCAATAATATGAATCTAAATCCCAAGGTTTTATTGGCAAAGATTTAGAGATAATGAGAGAAAATTAGAAATCCTTTTAAATAAAGAAGTTTCAAAAGAATTCATTTTATTCTTGATTTTGACAATTAGGGGAAATGTTAATGGTGCTTTAGAAAAACATAAAAGTAATCATATATAAAAAGAAAAGCAAGATATATAACAAAACATTGAAGAAGATTAAAGAAATAGTTTATTTATTCACTTGGATATCTTTTGGGATACCACTGTTTACTAGCACTGCTCTGGTTTGTGGTTTTACAGTAGTGCTTTGTAATCAAGAGACTAGAGGGTAGGGAGTGTCTCTTAAATTGGGTCTAAACATGATTCAGAAAAAAATATGCTATTATTAAGAAATAGTCATAAAATAAAACCAAACCCAAAGACTAAAAATTACAAGGTTCAAATGTAATGCAAAGACCTCCTAGGTCCTAAGAAAGGAACCTGCAGCCCTTTGACTATCCACACTGGGTTGTAGCCTTCCTGAGTGCTTCAGCCTCGATTATCTCTCCAACTTCACCTTGAGCATTTACCTCAATTGGTCACAGTACTCTACTCCAGTGATTCTCTAGGGTATGGCACACTTCCTGGGAAGTACAATTTTATCTGTCACAGTGATTGGAGGCCACTCTTAACATTTAGAGTATAGAGCTAGCATGGTAAAGAAACTTCCTACATTTCACACAACTTCAGAATATGTTGCCAGACGTTCATGTAAGTAAAACAATTCTTTTCAATTTTACTATTACCTAATTACACTACATCTATGGAAACAAATTAATTTTTGCAGGATTTTAATATGAACAACTTCAGTTGCTCAAGGAAGTGGCATATTGTTTAGAGTTTTACCAAAAATGGTGGGAATATCATGTCATCAATAGCAACTCAACTCATAGAATGTTACTTATCAACCAATATTCTCGAAGCAATCTGCATTTGTAATTGCAGCATTCTGTATTTATTCCATATTTGGATACAAACCTCTGACAACTTTATTATACCTTCTAGCCAACAGTTCATACATTAAAATCTCATTAATTTATAATATGTTCATTTCCTTTGTTTCTTTCCTGTATTCCTATATAGCATTCTATTTTTTTAATTATGTATATATGATATGTGAACTTCATTTCAGCATAGTAAAAGTGGTACAGCAAAATATTTGTTATGAAAGGACTCCACATTGGCCTCTCTTAAATTATTCCAACATGCCAAACCTTTTGCTAATTCCAAGTTTCCATGCAGGCAAAGTTCACTGCCCTCTACCTTCCCTCAAATCCTAAAACCCCTGCTACCCTATCCAAAGGCTGACTCTTTTTCCTCTCTTCCTCAGCCTTCCTTCCCATCATGACAGCAATGTCACCTCTGCTGAGAAGCCTTTCCTGACTATCGTGGTAACTAGATTTCACGTGTAACCTTCCATATTTTCATAGCTGCATCTTGTTCTCTCCTTTCAGAGCTCCTGTTACCTTTGGTTATCATTGTTGTGCTGGCTTATGTGTTAATTAAATAAAGACAAAGTCTTTTTCATTGTTGTTCACCACTGTATAGCCAAGACCTAGTTACAAGTCCTGAAACATGGTGAGAGCTCAACCTATATTAGTTGAATGAATTAAAACTGTTAGAAATTAATGACAAAAACTTTTAATTTTATAGAGTAAATTGAACTATGACCACAATCTTGGGAGAAAAAAAAAAGGTAAAATAATAAATAAATAAATAAATATGCAAAATCTGAATAATATAATTAATAAGGTTGCCTTAAGAGATATGCACTAAACTTTGTGATTCCCAGTATATGTGTTTTCCTGTGATTGGAACATTTTGAAAATATCTCATGTAATAAACTACTTAGAAAACCTTAAATATTTCTGCAAAATGAAAACTGAAATACCTATATTCTATGATCACGGTGCAATAGAGCTAGAAATTACTTTTTCCATTTAACAAATATTCATTATGGGCCTATTACGTGCCAGGTCCTTCATTAGGCATTTAAAATATAGCAGCGAATAAGATAAACAAGATTCTTGGTTTAATTGTATCATATCTACTGGTAGCGAGGGACAGATAATACACAAACAAATGAATAAAAACTTTAAAAAAGTCATTTTTAAATATCAAGTGATTTTTAAAACTTAACCATTTAAAAATTTAAAAACACTCTCCTAGTAACTCCTACAGTAAGAAGAAAAACAAAACTGCCAAGATGCTTTATAAAGTAAAAATTAGAATATTACAAATCAATATTTTGGGGATGCTGCCAAAGTTGTGCTTAGAGGACAACTCCTGGTATTAGGTGAAGAAATTAGCTAGCATTTCTGAAGTCCAATTCCAAATTACCAACAAAAGACTAAATTGACCCAGCTGAGTTAGAAGTTTACTCCTCATCCAGTCTGCCGCGGCCAATAGGCAAGGGTCGGATATGAACATTGTGGGCAGGCGGTGACAGTGTACAGGTAGCTCTCAGGGAAGGAGGGCAGTGGGTTGAGCAGATGCCCTAAAACTGCATCTACTGGAATGAGCTTTTTCATTAAAAACTACAAAGTTAGAGAATAGGTCAAACTTATGTTCATTTTTGTGAAGAAAATTAGTAAGACAGGGCTGTTTCAAAACTAAGGAATAATAATTTGCCCACACTTATTAAAAATAAAGCCCTCATTATAAACTGCAACACCAGGGGCTAAGAAGAGTATAGAGAAAAATGTGGGGTCTGTACTGATTGTTAACATTGCACAACTTCTCCTTCATTTGAGGAAACCCGGCATGCACTTAGAGGAGGAGCCTCAAGACCATTTCCAGAAAGCTCGGGGTCATCAAAAAAAAAAAAGAAAGAAAGAAAGAATTATGCATCTTCTTTTACTCCTTGACTTTTTGTTTGTTTGTTTATAAATAATAAGCTAAGTTCAGCTAGAAAAACTTTTACAATATTCAGTGTCTGGAAATAGCAACAGAGAAGAGCTTTTCAAAACAGGAGACTTCTCCCAGTCTCTGAAAGGTATTTCCTACAGAATTTATTATCAGTTTCTGATTCGGAAGAGTATGCTAGACTATTACTTTGACAATGACTCTGGGAAGTTGCGCCATATGAGAAGACTATTCTGTCCACTGTCCACATGTGTTAGTTAAAGATTGATCAGGTAATCGCTGGTCACTGAAATGTGGTCCATGGTGTGAGCGAAGGTTCTGCTCTCATTACCCGTGGGTGATTTCACTCCCTCAGAGAACTGGTAGGTTTTCTGAAATAAGACACAACTTCCAACTTTCGCTAGAGAAACATTTTAGAACGTAAACCAGTATGCTATCTGTGGAAGTGGGACCAGAAAATAGTGTAGAATAATGTGAAATTTTACATTAGCTTCAGCCAACAGTTATTACAAAATAAGATGAAGGAAAAAATAATTGATAAGCACTGACAGTGAACAAACTTATCACATGACATATTTTCTTTAGCCCTAATTTCACACCCACCACCAGATCTTATGACTAAGTCAAAGAAAGCTCTTCTATTGGACGCCTTTTGTGGACAGCTCTTATGCTTACAAATGTCTTCTAGTAATAAACCCTGCCACTTCCATCCACAGGGCACACTCATTATATTGAACAAGTAAGACTTCTAAAGTGTAACAGAAAATAACCTTATTCCTTCCCCCCACCACCCATTGAAGCCTACTCTGAGGGGGCTAATTCTTTTCTGTTCCTGCCTCAATAAACACTTGGGAAATCTCTACAACTTTTCTCTTTACTCTGCTTTCATAAAATATACAAAAATACTATTCTTATATTATGTGTGTTACTCTTATTATTTGTGTGTGTGTGTGTGTACACACAACCATATAACAAGAATAAACTTACAACTTCATTTAGAGTAAAGCTTTTCTCATCCTCTGCCTCCAACCCCTGCTCATAGTTTGTCCTGCTTTGGGCTGGCAGCTTGCAGTAGGAAAGGGGATGTTGTGGTCACCATCTTTTCTCTCCCCACTGGGCACTTCTTCCCCTAGTCACTCAGTAGGCTAGTTCTGCCTCCTCCAGGTCATGGTACTATAATTTTTGTGCTTCCACATCTTGGCAGATGTTTAAAGATGAGCTTTTCTCTCATACTTTGTAGATTCTTTGACGCCACTTTACATCCCACCATCCCTGACACAGTGAAAGCTGACCACTTTCTACTGTCCCCTTAGCCTCTATGCAATTGAAGGAACACCCCAGCATTTCTCTCTTGCAAATTTCTTGGGCAAGGCCCACTATAACACTCTTCTGACTCCTCCATATGTGAGCTCATCCAGCTCACAGAAAACAATCCTGCAGACTTCACTACACACTCTGGATGAGCAAGTGTAATGGTCTGGCCAGTCATCATTAAAATTCCAATTTCTGATAAGTTTACTGCCACTGTATCTACCTTTTTTCAATCTACAGTCAGAGCTGGATGGCCCTAGTCTTCAACCAAGTAGGAATAAGCAGATATCAGCTACAAGAGAAGCATGTCTCGATCTGCACAGGGACACACTGAAGCATATTTCTCTAAATTTTAGAAGACAGAAAGCCACCCTCTTTACTCCTACTTCACGTTATTAGGGAAAGGACCATTCAAACCACTAAGAACTGCCTTCAAAAAAAAAAAGAAAAAATCATCTTTAGACTCCAGCTCTATCCTTCTGTACCCTTAATGAGGAAGAGGAGCTAAGAGTTGCCTGACTGGATTTGGAACACCTCCTTAGAAGATTTTCATGATGGTTTAATACCTCACTCTTAAATGCAGAGCAGCTGGCCACTCACGCTTGGGGCTGCAGCTGAAAGGGAATTAGATATATTTCCTTGTAAATCATGCTACGTGTAAGAACACAGACAAGATGGATAATCCTTGTTCCATAGGAAAGCCTTTCCAAGGCCCTTTGAAAGGACCCTCGATGCTCTTTGGAGTTTTCATGTCCTTCACAGCTATTATGGTATTTGAAATCCCTCTGTAAGTTAGGAAGGTTGGGATGTCAATGAGGCCCCCAAAAAGGCAGAAGTAACTTTTTTAAAGTTCTGTACTAGAAAGTTCTTCTGACCACAAACTAGTGCCCAACCGTATGTTGAAAAAAAATTTAAAGCAAGTGGAACCATCTGGTCAAAGAGAATTAAAAGGTCAATTATTGATGAAAATACTGCCACCTGTCTATCAACCTAGGAAGGGCCCTTGAAAAAAACAACGGTCTCCCTAGTCTAGTGATCCCTATTGGAGATGCCAAGGTACTTGTCTTCTGGGAAAAGTTCTCCAGGTGATATTATTTCTGATGTATATTATTTCTCCTGCCACTTCTATTAATGCTTCTTTCCTCCTTGTTATCCCCACCCTACACCTTCCTCAAGAAACACTACCTTATGGTTGTAGTAAATTAAGACAGTTAACCAAAAACTTATTGAGATAAAACAGCATTCGCAACCCAGAAACAACTAGTTGTTATGAAACAGAGTCTACATTGACTTGCTAATCTCTCAGCCTTGCCCATCTATTAGGTCGGAAGATGTGTAGAACATGGAGAACCACAGAAAGGCCAGAGTCCATGCTATGCTACTTATCATGATATACTTAGCTACCAAGCCCTCCTTAAAGTACTGCATAAACTAGACCAAAGATAAAGAGGTAGCTGCCTGTGACCTTTCTCTTGTCCTTATATTTAATTTCCTTTTGTTTTTCTCTTTCAATTTTTTTCCTGTCAAGTTGCAGCATTAAAAAAGATGGAAGAAAGCAATCCTAGGAAATAATTTAGGTATAAACAATTTTATTTGACTTAGGGATTATTTAACACACAAATCTTAACTCAGTCAGAATATTCAGAATATGCCGTCACCGTAGCAGCAGAACTAGGAAACAGAATGAGAAAAGGTAACTTTTATACATTTTTTGTCGTTTGTTCAGTAGAAAGAGTGTACCAAGGGTGGGAGGAGGTAGGTAAAAGGGAATAATGTTAGTGATTATGCACAAAATATGGAAGATATATAAAATTTAGTACCTGGAAATGGGATATTGCCCTACCAAAAATGTAAAAACGTGTGCCATTGGCTCTGGGACTGGTCAACAAGTGGAGACTCAAAGGGCCTGGGGCGAGTGTGAGTGAGGGTTTGAAGGAGGTGAGGAAGGTACTACATAGTGGTGGGTAGTTTGGCAACACTGACCCCTGTGGTCACGTGAAAAATAGAAAGGATACCTAAATGGACTCCCAGATCTGGCTGGAGGAATTGCCAGGCAGAATGTAGAAGGTGCCACCAGGTGCTTGTGACAACATACTGAAAAAGTAGATGAATTTATAAAAGACCTATTAAGCATTCAAGCAGAATTCAGAGAAAATATGAGGAAGCCAGGACTCACTTGGTTTGAAATTGTTTCATATCTCTAGTCTCTCCCAGCAAAATATCCTCAAGGAAATGTCTTCCAGGCAAAAATCAAACCAAGGATGCCATCAATAAATGATGACTTCCAGGTAAAGGTTTCAAGGTGTGGCTGTAAGACCATTTATTAAAACCTCAGAAATATTTAAGATTATGTGTAGGAGAATTTCTAAGACTCTTGAGAGTGCTTCACAGACCTTCTCAGTTAAACAATAGGGCTTTTTCAACCCCCAAGGACATGCTCCCATAGCAGCCTCAGAGGAAGCCAAAGGTAGAGAAAGGGCCTTAAGAAAGGACATACTGGTGTAGTTTCTGTTCCAAGAAATTTGTTATAAATTGATACGTAAAAAACCCAAAAAGTAACTGTGTTAACTTAAACCAAACAGGACAGAGAAAAGATAGCTTTGGATCTTAACCTTCTCTGAGAAGGAAGTAGGTTGAGAAAACTACTCAGCTTCAAAAATGAGATACACAGAAAAGGGAAGATGAATTTGGCAGAACCGAAAGCCCGAAAAGTGGAGCCAAGAGCTGTGGGAAGGTCTTCCCAGTGGGCAGGCCTGGGCCATTATCAAGTAACGGGCAAAATGGGGTGGCTGGATTGTAGAATTGCTGTGGACCAGTGACGGTATGTTCCCCTGTGAGCGTTCGGGACAGTGCCTTGGGGTAATCCTATCTCTGAGCCCCGTTGTGTGCTGGGATCCGTGGGGGTGATAACGAATCTCTTGAGTTCATGAGTCTCCAAGTAGAAAGTATCTGCACTCAAACTGCACTTAAGGAGCCATCTGCATCTGGGCCTGGAGCTGACAGCAGGGTTTAGTCAGACACTAAGGATGTTAGGCTTGCAGGCCCTAAGGTCTCTGCCACTTCTCGTCTCTGCTGCTGTAGCCTGAAGGCAGTCACAGAGCATCCCCAGGTTAACGGGTGTGGCTGTGGCCCAATGAGACGATGTTTATGAAAATAGGCATCGTTCCATAGTTTGTCAACCCCTAATGTAATGGGATAAGAGTTTGGTGATCTTAAATTAGTTTGCATGTGAAAGGAATATAAATAACTTGCAACCAAATTATGACAGATTAAAGATAGTCACACATTCTTGGACACTCCTCCCTAAGAACCTGGGCAGACTCTCTGGCTGCTGTGACAACAGAACACAGTAGAAGTGACACTGTGCCAGCTCCCTCACCCTTATGACTGGCAGCTTCCACTTTCCATCTCTGAGAACTTTTGTTCTTAGAGCCCTGAGCCACTGTGTAAGAATTCCAATGACTTTCTGGAGAGACCATGTGAAGACTTGTCGACGACCTGTGAAGGGACAAGGGTCCAGTGGAGCCATGATAGTCAAGATACCAAGCATATGAGTGACAATGTCCAGGACCTCCAGATGAGGCTAGTGTAATACTACCCAGTGACCTCAGTCAACATGACAGGGAGCAGAAGAATCACTCAGCCAAAAGTTGCCAGAATTTGTGACCCACAAAGTCAGAAGGTATGATAGAGCAGTTGTTCCTTCAGCCACTAAGTTCTGGGGTATTTTGTTACATATGTGAGAATCCAGCCATGAAATATGAAAAATAGAGGCATTTATGGCTGGATTTTTTCCAGACAGCCTTTCTAAATAGGTAGAACAAGCGTCAATATTAGGAATAATTTAGGGATTATGGGGAATTTACACTTACAGTTTTCTCTTATGTTTTATGATTTATTATATTTTTCAATTTTTTAAAAACAAGCCTACAATTGCGAGGCAAATCTGGACTCAAATATAAAGGAGTGACATGGTCAAAATGATCCTTAAAAGAGAGCAATTATTTTTCTTGTTCTGAGGACATGCAAGAAGGCTGACACAGGAGCTTTATTAGATCCAAGAGAAAAGTTGATTAGGATCTGGCAGTGAAAATAAAGGAAAAGAGGCAGATATTTTTAAATGTTACCCAAGAATAAGTGGCACTTGCTCTTCTCACCTTTTGTGTTTACTTTCATATAGATATGAAGACCACAAGAATTGTACCCAATGGAAACCAGACTGCATCTCTATTTTTCCCTTTCCATTCTAAATTTAAGGAAAAGAATCACTATTAAGACAGAAACATGTTTGCATTTCATCAGACTTAAGGGGACAATATGTGTTTTGTTTTGTTTTTCAAAAGGGATTTCTTTATGTTAATAGTCTTTAAACACTGGAGTGTTACTTAAAATAAGCTATCTGCTCTTCATCTGTTAATACAACAGCCCCCACTTCCACCCCCATTTAGCTTTTGTTTTCACACTCAGATGCCAAACTGGAATATTTTTTATAAACATTTCTGCTACATAGTATCAAAGGTCATAGGCTGCTTTGTAGTAGATATTTTGGGGATATATTAATTGTCTCCAAGGGGATTTTTTTTTACAAGGGAAGCCACGGTTTCCTAAAGCAAAATGTCTAGGCAATTTGGGCCCCCCTTACAATATTCTAATAAACCATCTAGAATACTTGTCAAAAGGGTCATTTGCATTCTAAGACATTAACTTTTAAAGGCAAATATTCAACCTGATTTGCAGCCCCCAGTATTTTTAAATGTTGCATTTCTATTGCTTATTTTTTCCAATCTGCCCTCACACAGCAAAAATATGAAGAACCTGTACAAGAGATAGCTATTGATGTCCCCCTGGAAGTTTAAATTCTTGCTTTGATTCTCCAGAAAAAGAGAGATGAGACATCTTATTGAAGGACAGTAGAACACATCAGAGAAACTAATGAAAAGAACATGATAATGCCCCAAAGGTGCCTAATACATTGTGAATTCCATTATAAATAAAATCTGATCATTTTTTATTTCTTATCAGATGCATCCTCTCAGCTTGTGTTTCATTTCTGCTGTAGGAAATTCTTTATAGGACACTGAATTGAATAAACAATTATTTTCTGAAAATGATGGTTTTGTGTTTCTGGAAAGATAACTTTTAACATGCAAATTGGATGCATCAAAAATCATTCTGATGCAAGACCAGATCTTCACAACTCTGCTTTTTTTGTTTGTTTGTTTGTTTGTTTTGTTTTTTATGATTTCAAAATGAGTTTGCTCCCTAAAGGAACACATAAGACACACCAAAGCTGGAGATACAAAATAACCACTATAAATTTCTTAGAAATTTTTCCCTGCCTGATGAACTGCTTTTATTAAAGAGTTTACTTCTTTTCCCTCCAACTTTGAATGGATGTTTCTAAGGACAATGAAAGGTGAAAGGCAAAAGGAAAGAAGTGGACAAACTTGGAACTACAGTAGTATCCAGACTCAAACAGGAATGAAATAATAAACCAGGAAAGATGACATGGACATAACAATGATAGCAAATAATTACATAGCGCATACTGCATGCCAACACTACTGTAAGCCTTTATGTAGAATAACTCATTTAATCTTCACAACAGGGATAATTTTCATTTCCATTTTAAAGATGAGAAAATTGAGCCATAAAAGGGTTAAATAAGTTGACCACACGGTGGAGCCAGGATATAAACACGGGCAGGTCGGATGCCAGATGCAGGCTGTCACCACACAACCCTGACCAAAACATTCAGTGGGCACATTAGGTAGTGAACTTATTATACAACAAGTTGACAATGCACTGTAGAATTGTACGCCTGAAACCTATGTAATCCTTGCTAACAGATGTCACCCCAATAAGTCTAACAATAAAAATGAATTAGAAAAAAAACAAAACATTCAGTGGGGCTGTGTTCTCAAGACAGCAAAGCTACAGAGTGAGGGGGTCGGGGGCGGGAGAGAGAGGACCCCGTTCTTCCTTATCTCTTCAAAAATCTTCAGAGTTTCCTAAGAGTAGTGAAAAAAATGTTTCCCAGGGTAAGTTGGGATCAGGGGAATGACAAAAACAGCAACACTGACTAAAGCTCTGTAAATCATTGGCAAGGAATTCCGTAAGAAAGCACAGCAATGGTCTGGTTTCAGCTACCCTCCCGCTACTTAAATAGACCAAGATGTTCAGATATATTTCTTTCAAGTTTTTATAGCAAAACCAGGTTTACAGATAATTTGTTTGGGGGAAAAACCAATTCAGAACATTCCTGTTTCAGTAGTAAATGTATTTCTGGTTGATATAGGAATTTTTGTCGTGGAGAGTCAGTAGGGAAGCCATGAAAGTTATTCAATATCTAACAGGTCCATTGAGTTATCATATAAAAGCTGTAAGTCATCAGGGCAGACTAAATGTGCCAAATTGTGTGCTTGTACTTGGAGTTTTTGTCAACATGATGAACTTAGAAAGATGCCTGCCTGAATAGATTTTGTTCTCGTGGCTAAATAAAAATCACAAGTTACTTCAAAAGGAAACCATGGCTACATCTATCCTTTCAAATGGGAGATTTTCCTGGGATTTTATTTGTTTCAAATTACTAGTTTTCTGGAAAGAAGAAACATGGAATCTAATAATTTATTATTGTAAATAATGTTTGTTTTATTTTAAAAATTCAGCCACATATTTCTCTGCCTTAAGTTAACTTTATCATAGAATTTTAGAGCCTCTTAGAATTTTAAATAGGGATTACTCATTCACCTCAAACATACCACTTAATCCTTCTGAAGCGCTCTAGTTTCCTCGGGGAGACCATTCAATGTTTATTGAGCACCTACTCAGGGCCAGCCACCATGCTAGACACATCACTAATAGGATAATTTTGTTCTCACTGAAGATTACTATTCTCAGTTTTTGTTTAGGAAAAGGGACTCAGTAATCATCTTATCCTAGGTCATATAGGTATTAAGTGTCAGACTGGAGTTCACCCCATGGCTCTCTGATGGCAGAGCCCAAGCTTTTGCCACAGCAGGACACCACCTTCCTTTACATCACGTACAGGCCAACTAGCATTTCCCTTCCCCAGTCACAGCAGAGAGGTGAGCTGAAGGTTACAAGGAAGGCTGGGCAGTGGCAGCTGCTGTGCACTGCTTGCTCTGTTTCCTCTAGAACCAAAGCAGTCTGGGAAAAAGCGTTAAGCACCATGTAATACTATGGCTGGCACTGCTCTTCTCCATGCTGTTTATGCTCAAGGCAAAAGAGAGCTTTTGTATGTGTGGTAATTTGGACTATTGTTCAGAAATATTTCATCTCTCCCCCACTTCTAAGGAGGTATATTCCCATTTAATTAATGTTGGACTTGGTCATGTGACTCACTTTGGCCCATTCTCATTGTGGGCAGAGTTAAAATTAGCAGGTTTGACACAAGTAGAGATTTCAAATGTGGTTGGGCTTGTTCTTTTGGCTTTTATCATTACCCTGGGAAAACATGATCCAGCTGAGAGTTGAAAGACACATAAACCTCCCACAATGGGTAGCCAAGATTAAAAGTAAACTATATTATTTTGAGCTATTGAGATTTGGGGACATGCTTAGGCAGAAAGAGCTGATTGACTCACTATCTCAGTCTAGCCCACTGAGATTTACCTCTCAAAAACATCAGCCGTTTTATGAAACTGGATTTTCCATTGAAAGGTGATAGTCTAATGTACCTCAGGCTCTGGGCCACTAGTCTCAGATACTAATTTTGCCAAAGAGGTGATTTAAAATAAATAAATCTAGATAATTAGATGATGACAGATACATAGATAGTAGATAGATAGATGATAATAAATAGATAGATAATAGATTGATACATAGATGACAGACAATAATAAAGTTGGAGGTGAGGTGGTGTAGTGGCTTTTGCATATATGCTTATGTGTATGTGGTTTTAACAAAAACTATAGCATCTATACAAATAATGTCTACTTCATTTTTATGAATAATGTGCTTTGCTTGACAATTTTAGAAACTATACTTGGTGACATTTAATAATGATAGTCCTATAAGAAAATATTCTATAAATGTAGAGAATTTTTTTTAGAGATTTATCTTAAAGAGCACTTATAATATCTAATGAATATTTTTATTGCATTTATAGAACCCCTGCCCACCAGAGTTCAGGTGCCATTTAAGTTCTCTTGGGGTCCTTAGATGGATTTTAAAATAGAAAGTCACTTATCAGTCAATGTATGATATAGGGAGATTCAGAGAATACCTACAGCAATTATTACCCTGTTTTGCCTCATTTTACTATCCTTTGCCAATCTAATGTTACTTCTGCAAAATAGCTAGAGAAAATTCCACTTCCCTCACATCACAGTAAATAGGCTGAATGACTATTTACCATCCAGTGGAACTGCAGTAAGAATAAAAATTATAATATGGTTTCACTGTATATTATAATTTTTAAAACTCCTTGTATAAGGAGTAGGTCACTACTTAATCTCCCCTTTCACTCTCTCTTTTGGATGGAGAACTTAATAAAGTGTAGTCAGTAGGGATTCATGATTAGGGTTCACGCTTGTGACTAAGAAGAATTTTAAAAATAACACTTTGGGACTAATCTATTCCAATTATGGTTGTGCTAGTTCTCAGATATGCAAAAACTATAAGTCCGTGTGGGCAAACAGTTAAAATAAAGGAAACAAAAAAGATAATGATGACCTGCCCCTGTCCTCAACCAGGCTGCCAATTTCTACTCATCAAATAGTGCCCCATCTCCTTTTGCAGCTATTTCTTGGCATCCATCTTTTGTAACTGCCAATATTTCACTCTAAGTTTTCAATCTTGCTGAGCAACTTTTGTTCGTATTTTAATGATTGCATTGTACATGGCTCAAGAACCCATAATTAGCCTGATTTTTATAGAGGTAACTCCATAGCAGTTATGCTATAGCAAATCTATATTGTCTAAAATCTGTGGGTGTTAAGCTATAGGTCAAAAAGTAAGAAAGAAAGAAAAATTCTCATAACACTACCTACTTATTCTTTTCTTTTCCTCACACAGAGCCCTATTTATTCTACCTAAAGTCCAATGACTGATTCATCATTAAAACATTTTTCTAAAGACATTTTCTTAAAGTATTTAAAAGATTTTAAAAAACAGAAGTTCTTTCTAAGAAGTCAATTTGTCACTACAATGAAATATACAGAGTACTTGCTTAGAAGTCAAAAGACTTTGGCTCCTCAAAGTTTTAATTTTGAATTAGGCACTTAACTTTACTATATGTCAGTGTTCTCTTTTATAATATAAAGATAATACCAGTTATGCTAGCATCATAGAATTGTTAGGAACATGAAATAACATAATGCCAGGATTAATCTAATTTATGTTTAAATGATATCAGAAATTTCCAAAAATCAGCTAAAAATAAGAATTAAGAAAAAATAATAGGGAATTCCCTGGTGGTGTAGTGGCTAAGGCTTCAGCACTGTCAACGCTGTGGCCTGGGTTCGATTCACAGCCAGGGAACTACCCACATAAAAAAAATAATAATAAAATAATAATAAAAAGAAATGATTAATTTAAACTTAGTGATACTCAATTCTGAGATATATCATTATTTAAGCTACTAAATATTCATTTCAAGAATGGTTTAATAAGTGTACTATGTCTTATTATAGAGTCTTAGAATTCACAGTTTGAGAAATCCTTATAGGTGGCTGAGGTGGGCTGAGAAGTGATCCCCCTCCCCAAAGATATCCATGCTCAAATTTCTGGAACTGGTGTTACTTTATATGGGCAAAAATTTGTCTTTGTAGATGTGGTTAGGTTAAAGATCTTGAGATGAAGAAATTATCCTGGATTCCCTGGGGAGGGGCACTAAACACAATCACAAGTGCCCTGATTTGTGGAGGTAAATGGAGATTTCACACAGAGAAGAGGAGAAGGCAGCATGACCACAGAGACAGAGCTGGGACTGATGCAGCTACAAGCCAAGGGATTCTGGGAGCTGCCACCAGCGCTCGGGCAGCAAGGAACACTCAGACGGAGCACAGCTCTGATGATTTTGCCCAGGGCAATCACAGAAACCTGGCCTCCAGAATGCTGAGAGATTTGGTGGTGGTGGTTGTTTTCAGCTGCTAAACTTGTGACAATTTGTTACACCAGGCTTAGAAAACTAATAGAGGTACTTTAGTCGACAGTTACCAGATATCTTTGTGTAAGAGTCAAGACAAACTTGCTTTATATAAAACATTGCTTCATTAAAAAATAAATTATATAAAGCAACAGGCAGAGAGTAGGTGCTCATTAAGTATAAGTCTTTGTTCTCTTTGAAAAGTATAAGAACAAGATTTTACCAAATGGTTACCATTTACTAAGAACTTAACATAAGCCAAGTACTTTTTAGATGGGTGTGTGTATGTGTGTGTGTGCATCAACTTTGTTTCATCTTCACAATAATACCCTAATCCCATTTTTCAGATGAGACTGCTAACCCATTGGTTGCAAAATCACTGGCAGAGCCAGAACTCTAATCTGGGCAGTCTGGTCCAGAATCAATTTTTTATTCCTTATGTAACACTGAGGCCCAATGTAACAGAGTAAGAGACAAATGTAATTTGCGAGGCAGTTACAGTCAAGAGGCATCGATTTTTTAAAAATGCAGATACTTTATCAATTTATATATTATACAATGCACTCAGTTTTCTGCAAAAAAAATTACATGTAGCCACACTTCCTTTGCAATTCATTCAGTCCAGAGCCATGCAGGTAGCACTGCAGTGACACCTCCTGGCCTCAGGTGGTGTCTGCTCTGCCTCTCCCAGAGAGTCAAGATGAAGAAATAATGTATCTGTACAAACTCCACATGGCATATTCTACAGCCCTAATTAATATGGCCTGAAGCCTGTCCCCTGGCAGTGCAGTTAACTGTGTCTTTCATTCATCCAATCAACAGATGGTTACTGAGTGAAGAATATGCTCCCAGAACTCCTGCAGGTGAGGCAGAGGTGAACGATACACACTTCCGACCCTAAGGGAACCAACGATGTGGCGAGAAATCCAGGCTGAGACAGAAAAAACCAAGAACTACATGACTCTATTCATATGTAGAACATAAAATTGAAAACAACAAAGCAACAAAACTCATGGACACAGTCAATAATTTAGTAGTTCCCTGAGGGTAAGGGGACTGGGGGCTTGGGGAGAAGGGATGAAGGGACACAAATATATGGTGATGGAAAGAGTACTGACTCTGGGTGATGAACACATCACTCAACACATAGACAATGCACTGCAGTGCAGAATTGTACACCTGAGACCTATGCAATTTTTACTAACCAATGTCACCCCAATTAATTTAACAAAAATAAATAAATAAATACATTTAAAAATAAAATAAATAAAAAAGATATCCAGACTGTCATTTTGTGTTTTCAAAGCCCTTAGTGACCCAGTACTACACATCTAAAATCTATTTGGTATTCAGTGTTTATCATAGACCATGGCAAGATAAATATTATTTGGTGCTATTTGAAACACTATTATTGGTAAGCACTGCTAGAGGCCTTATTTCCATCATATACAGAGTTTTTCCTTGGAACATTCAGAGTGATATTTAAAGAACAGCTGTTCTAGGCTATGCTGGTCCTATTTTGTATTCTTCCTTATGGACCCAGAGCTAGGAAAGTCACCGTGAATATCGAGAAGGCATGTCATTCTATTCGCATACCAGCCAAAGTCTGAGTTCAGAATTCTGTTACTCCTTTAAAACTGGAGATATGAGAGGTATCTAAAGCAAAGTTTTTCTCCTGCACTGTCTGTGAATCTTCAGATCTTGAGATAACAAACAAAACTTGCTCTATTTTTCCCATGTAAAGGAGAGAAGACTCACATCTCAATTTTTTTTTTTCAAGACAGTCTGATTTTTCTTAGAGCAATGTCAGAACATTTTGACCTATTTTTCTGAAACAGGCTGCATTGGTCAAGATCTTGTTTCACATCATATGTGAAAACAGCCCATCCTAAGTCTGGAGAAAAGAAAAGGTATTTCACCTCTATAGATTATCTTTTATCCAACTTTAAAAACATTACCCCAAAAATTCAAAATATTCTTAAGAGAAATTTTAAAAATTATTGCATGCAGTTTTCATAGAACTTGAGAATCTCTTCCCTAAACTATGGATCTAATTTTTAAGATATTAAAATGTATCAATTTTTGAATACCAACATAAACATTTTCTTCTCACAAATATTGCACACACACACAAAGGAATTTTTAATTGAGAGACTTTTTGGGAGACTGCCTTATAAACAAGTGCTACAAGCAGCTGCTTTTCTTGTTGGACCATTGTGAATTTCTCGTATTTAAGGACCAATATCCATAGTCGTCTATTTATGTGCTATGAAAGCATATATGTAATATATATAGAAAATGAATAAAATATAATTTTTGTATTTGTCCACAAAAATAATTATAGAGCACTATATATATAGGACATTATGCTCAATATCTTTAGCATGTAGTATGCATACTTCATTCATAAGACGAACACACAAACAGGAATTTTTCAAATTCCTACTATGTGCCAGGCACTGCTTTATATGATTTAAACATATTATTTCCAATTCTCTAACATTACTGAGATAATTTTTGTCCCCAGTATATAGATAGGATTCTGAAAGGCCACATGGTCAGTATGTTGCAGAATTAGAACTCTATTCCGTGGCTCTAAGCTCTTTCTATTTCTCAGTATGAAAGGACAGGAAGTGTGTGGCAAGAAGCAAATGAGGGCTACAGTATATATCTAGAAGTCTCTTCAAAGTCTATCAAACCCTAATGAACTTTATAAAGTAGAAGGGAAAGCAGGGAAATTGTAAAAGTGCAATTGATTAACAAGGTAGACCAGATGCTGTGTATACTTAGGTAATGCTCTCTATTTCTAAAATGACTTGGAACATGTTGAAAGTCACTGGTTTCAATGGACCAGGATTCTATAAACACCAGTTCAAAAACACATACGAGAGCTGTCAGCAAAGAATCTAGCTATAAATGCCCCTATTTTTCATATTACATGACTTTTCAGACAGCCCTTGTAGAAATCCACACATGCCCATACATACATACATCCATACATACGGACACACACACACACACACACACACACACACACACACTTTTCAGAGCTAAACTAGCAATAGCTAGAATAGAGGCAATAGGAAATATATGAAATGAACCATAATAACTTTTCCCACTATGCTAGGCTGTTTGTCTTGGCAGAATCCCTTGGGACCTTGAACACAGAGGTACAGAAGTCCTACATTCCAAGTTCACCACAAAAAATCTGCTTCAGAAATGACATTAGCATTTTTCAGGACCAGTAGGAGGTGGCTTCTCCCTAATAAATGATATAAAAATACATTCTTTCACAACTCCTTTGATGCATTCACACAACCTCCTTCCACTTCACCACCTAAATGAGATTATTTATTTCAGAGGATAAATATGATCCTTTGCTGAGGCACTAATACTGTATTTTGCTGTATATAATGTGCACTTTTTGCCCATATTTATGAGGGAAAAATAAGGATGTGCATTATACATGGGCAGTACTAATTCCATATCTATATAAATGTTTTGGCCAAAAACATGAGTGCACATTATACGTGGGAGCACATCGTATGTGGTAAAATATGGTATATGTGGAAATGACAAGCTCAGTACTTCAGATATTAGATATGCTCAATAAATTAAAATACAGTATCTTCAAGTACACTAAGTTCACAATTTCTACATAAAAATCAAAAGCCTAATCAGCCTTATGAGAAAGCAGCAATTTATTTAAATATAATTTGAGAGTTGCTGAAAAGGTTCTCTCACATCTTACTGTCTATCTCTCCATTACCTTTAACTCCCCCTTAAAAACTATCCCTTTCATTTCTAAAGCCATTTTGGCCTTGAAAAGACTCCTATTAAAATGTACCTAACACTAGGGTCTCTGTTGGCTGATATGTAAAAGGAATTCTTTTCAGCTGGTGTTTCTACTATGACAGCTGGCAAAGAATAATACTCTCCACGAACAAGGTGTGGGACTTCTGCCCTGAGGTGACTGTAGAGCTTGGCATTGAGTGGTGTGGAGGGGAAGAAACAAAGACCAACCTTGCCTATTTCACAATATTGCCCAAGGGCAACCCTGTTAAGTGACTTTATCATAAAGATACCTTGCTTGACAATTTCAAATCCTATGACATGCTACTTCTATGTAATATTCAATACTGCTTTCAGGCTTCTAGTCAATTACTGCTTCAGTGCACTGAATGGTGTTCCAATTGACTGAAGCAGAGACTACAATTCCCTGAAGAACACAACTCACTCCAAAGGAATTATTGTATACCCCAGTAGATTCTGACTCCATAATGTCTGTCTTTTAATGGTCCAGTAGTAGCTAAATTTGAGTCAAGATATTTCACATATTGGTGCCAAAAGAAAGCACATGTTCTATCACTATAGTAACAACTGCTATTAATAATTGTTATCTATACTAACCAGTCATTTTACCCACATGCTCTAAATTTTAACAAAACTTGCAAACTAAGTATTAATATGCCCATTTTAAAAATAACTGAAATTGTGGTTATAGAAACATAAGTCCTGGTCACAAAACGGCTAAGGAAGAGTTTGGATTTGCTAAGAGATTCCAGCATTTCTAATACATGACATTGACTATCTACAAAGGAGGAATCCGATATTCTCATTATTTAGTACTGCTGATCATTGTCACCCTTGTCATCAGAAAATATTGAGGGCCAACTGGTCACCAACCAGAGCACAGAAAAGCAGCTCCTTAGAGGACACATAGACTAGATAGGCATCATAAAGAGATGATTACTAGGTTAAGACAATATGTATTATTGTTTAAGGAACAATAAAAACAATAAGGGTTCCAAAAGTTTTTGATCACTAAGAACTATGATGATCAGAATAAAGAACATGAGAAGGACCATCTTATTAGTACCCATTAAAATGATGTTGTAGAAGTTTCTTAACTTGACACTGTTGACATTTTGGGTTGCATAATTTTTTATTGGGAGTAGGACCTATATGGCTTATTGTAGGATGTTTAGCAGCATCCCTAGCCTCTATCCACTCAATACAAGTAGCACTGCCCATTTATGACAATCAGAAATGTCCCCAGACATTGCCAAATGTCCCGTAGGAGAAGAGAATCACTCTAGTTGAAAATCCATAGTAGAAATATATTTAAAGATATGCAAAGTTTTATAATATATTATTTTTATTGTTAAATTTATTGGGGTGACATTGATTAGCAAGAATTACATAGGTTCCAGGTACACAATTCTACAGTGCATCGTCTATGTGTTGCATTATGTGTTCACCACGCTGAGTCAGTTCTTTTTCCATCACCATATATTTGACTCCCATAAAATAAAGTATATAATCTAATATTACTTTCTTGAAAAAAATGTATATGTATTCAAAAAATACAACTTTAAGAACATCAAAATGTTAAAGTAGTCAACTTGGTAGTACAATAATAGGTAATTTTTTTTTCTTCTTGTGTTTTCTAGACCTTCCACATTTACTACAATAAATACAAATTTCTTTTGTAGTCTCTTTTGATATTCTAGGAATTCTAGGTATTCATTCATTTTAAGTCTACATTGTAAGGCAACAGGAAAACTTGTCTACCTCTGGGCTGAATATAAAGAAAAACAGGAAAGAAAAGTATTCCTTGATAAATATAATTCCAGATTTGTAAGTCACACATTTTTGCAATCTTAATTCTACCTTTGTGCTCTGGAAGCTCTTAACTGAAAAATTACCACAAAAACCAGTCTTGGATCAGTGGGGCCCCTGTTTCATACAGTAAAAGGAATGCAAAACTGCTCTGGGAATTTTTCCATGTCCTAGGTAAGGTTCAAAGGGAGATTTTCACCAAAAAACAAAGGCCACTGACAAATCTCCCCTACAATGAGTCACAATTACCTGGGGACAAACTTACCATGGGAAAGTCAATAGACACAAACAAGAGGTTAAAGCTGCAATGCCATGACATAAATAAAAGAAATCTGAATGAAATGCAGAAACAGCATGTTTGCAATGATAAGAGAAGGAATTACCCCTCTTACCTAAAAAGGCAAGACACTGTGAAAATAGATAGTCAAAAACTTTATGAAAATGGAGATTTGAGAAGTGAAATCTATAAAAAAGAAAATTAGAGAGCTGAAAGATCTGAAAAAATTACTGCACCCCAGAGATGGAAATCATAAATGATAAGTTAGAAATTATGGAAAACCAAGGAAGTCCAATATATCTTAAATAGAAATTTCCAGAAGAAGAGAATTGTAAGAATGGAAGAAAGGCAATATTTAAAGAGCTAACAGTTGGGAATTTTTTTTCAGAATTGACTATACCTATGAATTCGTAGTTTTAAGAAGCTCAAAATAAATTAGCTAAAAAGCCACAGCTACACACACAGCAGTGAACTGATAGAAAATGAGAAAGACAACTAGACTGATAGATGATTTCACTAAAGCAACCATTGAAGTTTTGGAAATTTGAGGTTTTCATAACCTCAAAATGATATGAAAAATAACTAACTGTCAGTCAAGTATTTTATTTCTAGACAAATATTATCCAACAGGGAGCACACACACACATGCGCGCGCGCACACACACACACACACACACGCACACATACACACTTACATAGTGCAAACACATACACAAATTGAGACAAAGACTCAGAGAATTCACAGAGACCTAGCCATTTGCTTTTGCTGAAAGAATTATTTAAAAAGTAGTTGAAGAAGAAGAAAACTAAAGCCAAAATGAATGAATGGGATGCAAAATGCGAAGAAGAGCAATAAAACTGATAGAACTGTGGGTAAATCTAAAAAGCTATTACTGTGTAAAACAATAATAACTTGAGGGAATACAAATATGGTGGAACTAAAATAGTGGACTCCTTCTCTTTTAGGGAATATGTACAATTATTTACACCTAAAGTGATATAATGTCTTAGGTCTGCTTTAAAATATCCAATGACAGGTGGAAGGGGTGGGGCGAAATGAGGAGATATGGATGAAACCGGATGGGGATATACTGATAATTACTGAAGCTGGGTGAAGAGTATATTGCATTTATTATACTTTTCTCTATGCTTTTGTGAAATGTGAAAAATTCCATTATGAAAAGTTTAAAATAAAATACTGAAAATGATAATATAGAAGATGAAAGAGAGGACCAGGATCCAAGAATTTTCTGTCCTGATACATTGTGGGAGCAGTAGAGAAATACTGATTAACTTTAAACTTTGTTAAGTCAATTAGGATATGTTACAAATGTAAGGATAACTACTAAAAGAATATAAAATATGTAACTGCCAAAACACAAAAGAAAATAATGGAATAAAGAAAAATCATCAAAACAGAAGGTAGGGGAAAAACAGCAGCAAAAGAAAAACATGATATATAGAAGGCACAAAGTAAGGTGATGGAAATAACACTAATAATTAGAACTGTAAATAGACAAACTTACTAAAATTTAAATCTGCATTTGGACTAAAAAAAATAAATCCAGGTAATCATAGGCTGGTAAAAGAGTCACAAAAAGATTGAAAATAAAAAGCAAGTACTTAGCAGCATTAATTTGTTTTATGATAGATTCTAAGGCAAAAGAACTTATTAGAAATACAAAGGAACATAACATAATAAGGGGGGAAATTCTCAGGACAAAAATGTAGTTGTCCTTGACATTTTGTTCCTTTGCTTTACAAATCCAAACCATCAGCAAATTCTTTTGGCTTCATCCTTAAAAGAAGTTTCCAGAGCCAAACCACTCTCACTACCTCCACCTCAATCATCTTTCCCCTTTACTGTAATAATAGCCTCCTGATGCTCTCCTGCTTCTGCCCTTCCTCCCCTATAGTCTGTCCTCAACACCACAAACAAAGTGATCATGTTAAAATACAAGGCATATCGTACTGTTCCTGTGCTCAAAACTTCCCAGTGAAACCTCCTCTCACTCAAAATAAAAATTCAAAGGCTTTAAGAAGGCTGACAAGGCAGTACTCACTCTGCTCGCTGTGCTACCTATGGCTTACATTCTTCCACACTCGCTTCACTCTAACCACACCTCCTTGCTATTCCTAGATGCGTGCCATCCAGGGCACTTGCACTTGCTCTGCCTTCTGCCTAGAATCTTCTTCCTCCAGATAGCTACATAGCTAACACTCTTACCTGCATCAAGTTTTTGCTGAAATATCACCTTCCAAGTGATACCATCACCTACCAATATATCTTGTCATCCTTCCTGGAAACTTTTTTTCCATAGTATATTTAATACCATCTAACAGATCCATTATATATATATTTTATATGTATATGTATACATGTATGCAAATACATATACACATATTATGTGTATGTGTGTATATATACATATGTTTGTGTGTATATATATACACATATGTACAAATACACATATTACTTTATATTGTTTATAGTTTTTCTCTTATCAGTAGAATGTAAGCTCCATGAAAACAATTTCTTTTTCCTTTTTCTCACTGGTATAGCCCTAGTCCCTTGGAAAATCTCTGATACTCAATAAAATTTTTAAGTGAACGAGGAATGATTCACCTAGAAGATATAATACTTCTGAACTTACATGCACCTAATAACAGGCTTCAGATATTTAAAGAAAAATAAAAATATTCACAAAGAGGAAATATTTGGGAATTTGAAAACAGCTCAAAAACAACATCAGTGTATTGGGTAGTAGAAAAATTTACAGACAGATAATAATAAAATGGAGCCTGTCAAAATTGGCAGCACAACTATATTTAACAATAAAAAAAAAATTGGTAACACACACAGTCAGTTGACTTAAAACAAAGATGACAAGTAAAAAGGGTAGTCTTTTCAATAGACAGTACTGAAGCAATTGGATGCCTCTTTAACTGTTATAACCATAGACAATAATTAAATTGGAAATCATTACAGACCTAAATGTGAAAGCCAAATCAATCAAGTTTCTAGAAAACAAAAAAGAGAATATCTTTATGATTTGGAGATAGACAAAGATTTCTTAAGTCCTAAAATATACTAACATGAGAGAAAAAAATTGACAAACTGAACATCATTAAAATAAATAATGTCTGTTCATTGAACAATACCGTTAAGAAGGTGAAAAAACTAATTGCATGTTGGGAGAATACATTTATCAAATAAACCCTTCATATTCCACAAATCAATTATATTTGTAACATATAACTATATTTTCATTTATTTAAATAGAAGACAATCCCATTTTTAAATGATCAAAATACTTTAGCAAACACTTCACAGAAGAGACTATCAATGTAGCACAAATGAAATGTTACTCGAACATCATTAGCAATCAAAGAAGTGCAAATTAAAACCACAAGAACTATCGCACATCCATCAAATGTCTAAAATTTAAAAGACGGACACTACCAAATGTTGGCAAGGATGAAAAGCAACTGAAATTCTCTTAGATAGGTGGATGAAATGTAAATTAGCACTACTTTGAAAAACTGCTTGGCAGTACCTTTCAGCTAAAGCTGAACATTTTTGTACTCTCTGGATGTAGCAATTCTCTTCTTGAGTATATACCCAAAGAAAATAAGCAGACAATATGGTTGTCTATGTAGAAATATCTATGAAAATGTATTGACAAATTAGTAGAGCAAATAATAGAGTTCAGGATTTTTTCTGGATACAAGATTATAATAAAAAAACAAATATATTTCTATTTTTACTAATTGCTCAGAATATTTAATATTTAAAAGCTACCATTTATAATAATATAAAGAGAAGATTAGGACTTTAAGTACCCAACATAAAAATTATCTAAAAATAGAGTGATTAAAACTATCTATAAATAACTAAATTCATATGTAAATCTATAAATAAGTCAAACAAAAATATAAATTAGAAAATATAAATATTGTATTACTGAAGGACATAAAGAAGACCTAAACTGATAGAAAAATATATTACTATAGTCATGAATAAGACTTAAAGATGGCAAGTCTATGCAAGTTAGTCAGTAGATGAGATACTATAAAGAGGCTTTTTCCAAAACTTGGCTACCTATTACTAAAATTCATAAGGAAGAGGAAAAGGCCAAGACTAGACAAGATAATTTTGAAGGAAAATAGTTAAGGGACTCTCACCCACAATATATTAAAATGTTCTATAAAACTATAGTAAGTTAAATAGTGGCATTAGGACAGTGGTAGCTTCCACGTATCCACAGATTACACATGTTAAATTAGATTTATTCATAGCTAACTAATATACCAGTAAACACACAATTTCACCAATAATGAGGAAAATACAAACCAAGGAGGTGTCATTTTTAAACCCATTTGTATGGGAAATTCTTAAAATCAGATAATCCAAAGCCATGCCAGAGATGTTAGAAAATGATTTTTTCATACATTAATGGTGGGATTCTAAAACTAATGCATTCAGTTTATAAAGCAACTTGACAATACCTAGAAAAGGCATCCTATGAGTCAACAAATTCCACTCCTACATACAGCCACATGTTCATTGGAGCATAGGTGTTAAGATACAAAAGTAACCTAACTATTCCTCATTAGAAAAACAAATTCATAAGTTGACATGTTTACATAATGAAATACTGTGTGGTTATTTAAATGAATGCAGTACTACATGGATAAATCTTTAAAAACAATGCTAAGAGGAAAAAAAGCAAATTGTAAAAAGGCATATAATGCTTTTTATGTCAATTTTCAAAAACATGCAAAATAAAGCAAATATTGTTTTAAGGATTTATATAAAATAAATATTAAAAAATACATAGAAATGCTAGACACCAAATTCAGAAGAGAGAATAATTCTGGGAAGAGAAAAGGTGAGTTGGCTTGAATATAGTTATAGATATAAATGTAAATATAGGTATGATTTTTTTTATAAAAGAATGATAAGTATCAAGCAAATTTGCAAAAAAAAAATATGTATCTGTACGATCTCAGTGATATATATGTAGATATTTATATAACTTTCTATAGGTTTCTATTATGTGGAATTATTCATAATTTGAATATTTTGAGTAGTAGCTAGAATCTCTGGCATCAGCAGGCATCCCACCACACAGTTACATAGTGCTTTATTAAAATCGCAAAGGGACAGAGTCCATTTGAAGGCTTTCCTTAGTCTCTTCAACTAAGGCTTGTCTACTTGAATTATATTTTAGACTCCAAGCATCTACACTATCCTTCTGCCTCATCACTCAATCTTTCCCTCCCCCAACTCACATCACACTTCAGAGTTTTATTGAAATACAGGGTGAGAACACAACAATGGCAACCAGATCTTAAACATTCTTCTAACAACAAAGCAGATTCTTAAAAATAACACATAGAGCCTATTTAAAAAATTAAGGCATAACTAGTCATGTCCTCACAACATGCTAAGTAAGTCTATACAAGGTTTCTAGTCCAACAGCCCTCCTGTACCTCAGTGATTTCTCCAGTTGCTATTAAGTTCCTTCTTAACTGGAAAAACAGAAAAGGGTAAAAAGTAGCACCCAGGATCTTACTGCTGTCTTCAGATTGTATCATCCAGATTCTAATTCTCCTTAGCTTAGAAATTACATTTTCTAAGCTTGGAGTTCTTCAAAAATATGACAGTCATTGGGTTAAATGTCTAAGTTACTTGACACTAAGGAACACAGTAGCCTGTGTCTCAGAAAAAAAGAAAAAATCTACTATTTGTCTAATCAGATAGTAAAAGATCTAAATTCCAAGCAGGAAAGTTTACATTAAGAAAACACTGAATAGTAGATCTGAATCTGATCAACTATAAGTGACTTACTCAAGACAAGCAAATATGTTTCAAGTTTCATCATGATTTTACATATGACACGAAAGTTAGCTAGCAGTCAACACAATCAATGGGGGATATGTGAGTGAAGAAAAGAAACAAAACTGGCACTTTTAACCTAGTTTTCTCACTACACAAACTTAAAGAATTTATTTAAATTTTGTCTACATAGTGCAACAAATTGGTTATTTTAACTCAGCTTATTTTTAAAAGCTTCCCAAATACTTGCGTTGGTTTACTTGCGTTGAATTGCACAGATTTTCTTTTTTCTTCTTCTTTTAAACACTAAACACTGAATCGACCAATTTGACAAAGTCGTAGGTGGACAAAACAATTATCTTTCTTTATATTAAACTGATACAGTGTTTATGACCTATATTTGCTTATGTTCTCCATTGACTTTCTAAATTGGTCAGCAAGTGCATTTTTGAATGAGTATCCTATATTACAATTTCTGTTTTTGTACTATATAACTTTCAACAAGCTTGTACAATTCGTCAAATAACAGTACCCTTCAGAAAAACCCAATTTCATAGAAAAACAATGGCAAAGTGTTCAGCAATTATCTGTTGGACTTTTGCCAAAAGAAAAAGTTGGCCCTAAAAGTCTATTGTACATATTTCTGCCTAAATCTCACTAATGCACAGATTATAGAATAAAGTTTTCAGTTTTTAAAAAGCAATAATTCAGCTGGAAAATTGAGTAAAAAAGCAAGAGTTGTTTTAGCAAAGCCAGAAGCTGCTTGAAAACAAAGCTTTCTAAACTAAATGATTTTTCTACCTAATATGTATAGCAAAAAACATCAAGTATAACATAAAAACATAAGTATATTTTCTAATACTTTTGATTTGAATTTGCAAATATATGAAACAATAATAGCTACTGGATATGTTTCAACATTGTACTGGTGTGATGTTTTTAACCCTTCACAATTGCCAGAGAAGATTGTACCTGGCAATACACCATCATTTCTGTAGTATTATAATAAAAAATCAATAGGCTTTCCTCAAAAGTTTTTTTTCCCTTAAATTGCCCAGTGAACACAAACATGAATTTTTGCTGGGTAAAGAAGATATTAATAATTTTTTTCTAGCTTTGCAATCCATTGAATTTCCTGCAATACATTTCATTGTCAAAACCATTCAGTGCTATGACTGTAAATGGGAAGCAAAGAACTTACTTTTTTAAATATAATAGTACTTTAACCTGGAATGACATACTTAAAGCATGTTCCTTATTTTTGGTAATAAGAGAAATTGAGGGGAGAAGGAGAAGAAAAGGAATTGTTTGCATAGTTACTTAAGTAGTTATATTGAATAAAATAGGTTATTTAGCTGAGACTCACTTATAGAAGCTTAGTATACATTCTATCTCTATGCCTTCATCTTTCTCTCATTTCCTCTTATTTAGAATTGGATTAAGTTATACGAAGATCAACAAACATTTGGCCAAGAAATTAGGCTACCGGTGGTGGAAAATTTCTCAAAGCTGTAAAAGATTCTCCACAAGTTGTGTGACAGACACACATAACAAGAAAACTAGAAAAGCAAAACAGTTTATGATAGGAAACAAATAAGTAAATATGTATTGTATCATTAGGAATTAACAAAAGCTTGCATGTAAAACACTCACCTTTTGGTACATAGTAAGTTCTCAATTAATACAAGGGCAGGCTGATAAATTTTATCTCCACTTAAATAGAAAATGAATGGGAAAAGACATTTCAATGAAATTAAAAAGAAATATAATTACATCATTTATTTTCAAAGCTACATAATTATTTTTCTACAAAATTACCACACACTTCAATGCACTTCAACCAACACTGCACTACTTTTTGAAATCCATCTTTTAAAAAATCAGTGTTTCATTTTTGAAACCATTTCCTCACTGCAGACTTCACCTCTTCACCACAGATGAAGCACTGGCCCTTCCAGTGTTCTTTTAGTTATAGGAACAGGTTGAAATCACTAAGAGCCAGGTCTGGGTTCCATGTTGGATGCAACAGCTCTGAAAAGTTTACGCATTGAATTGCATCTCTTGTCACTGCACTTGTGTGAGGCCTGGTGTTGTTGTGTTGATAAAATGTTTCATTTCTTAGTCCAATCTATTTTATTCTTCTTTTTTAATGCAGTAAGAAGTTGCAATATAACACTCAGAGTTTATTGTTTGTTTTTTTTTTAAGAAAGTCTGCAAAACAACATGTTCAGAATTCTCCCCCAAAAAAGTCAACATAATTCTCCCAGCTGAAGCCTCAAACAGAATGCTCTTTGAACTGAACATCTGAACACTCTTCCTCTATTGTGCACTGGGTGAAAAATGTATGTATCTGTCTGTGCAAGGTCAAGATTGATGGAATATACCATGTGACTACACAGAACTGGTTATGTCCAGGTATGTCTAATGTAACAAAAATATTGCAGTGGAGGCAATATGTATCAGCCCAGCCTCATACCTTAAAAATGGAGCTCAAATCAAAGATCAGGTCTAAAGAAGTCAATTTTGAATGTACATAATTTAAAAAACTTTAATATCTCCTAAGTCCTCAACACAGCAGCCACAAAGATTAATATCAGAGTACTAAAAACTAATTTAGTTGAGACTATATTAAAGACGAAAAGCAGGAAGCAGACAAGGGCAAGATGGCAACCAGGGAGGAAGTCCCTAAAGCCTCTCCCAGAAAACACAATTGAATAGCTGTCCAGGAGCCAAGAAAGAGGACCTGGAGTGACAATACAGCTGAGAAATCCACGCATTGAAAGAAAACACCTGAAGTTGAAGAGACGGGGTCGAGCGGGAGAGAGAGGAGGGAGCAGAGACGGGTCATCACATGACTCCATCGCTGATGACTATCTGGGAGCAGCACAGGGCATGGGAGCAGGGCAGCCAAGTGGCAACACGAGTAAAAGCCAGCAAAGTGGCAGAACAGTGGGAGACCATGGGGGAGCCAGGCCTTAGAGCAGCGTGTTGGGAACAGAGCTTGGGGGCCAGCCTCTGAAGCCCTTGAGTAACAAGAGGGCTGAGTGAGGACGCTGAACAGCCGCAGGCTGAGGTGGGGCCCCAGAGACAGCACCTCGGCTTCTGATGCCCTTGCGGCCCACAACATGCACACACAGCTCCTATGCAGGGCCATGGTTACTGTTCCTGGCCAATTGCAGAGGCTAGCTGGCTGCCTTTGCATGACCGGGCTACCTTCACACAACACATGACATCAGGCTCACAGCTTTGGACTCGTTGTATGAGCGCACCCAGCGCCCACACAGGGTGCCAGCCTGTAGATTCACCCCATTGACTGGTTGCTGAAGCAGTCCCAGGAAGAAAGGGGGATTTGATAGCATTCATCCCAGCCAGCAAGAGCAGCCTTGGCCACATCACCCAGCTTTTCCAGCAAAGGGCAGAAGGTAGAGCTGCCCCAGTACACTTTCCTTGGCCTCTCCCCTCTCCTACAGCCTCCCCAATGAAATGCAGGAAGCAGAGGGACCCTGGATAGATGCATACCACCTCCAAATGTGGCAGGAGACCAGAAAGAATAAACAACCCCTCTCTCTCCCAAAACTTGGCCCCAAGTGCCACCTAGTGTCTTCCCTATAGCAGAACGCCACAAAAGTACTTATCAGGGCTCCTGGGCTCTGCTGAACATAATGCCCTCATGCCAAAGAGGAAGGTCCCAGCAGACATTATGAATTCCTTAAAAACTAGAGCTGCTCAGAAAAAAACATGAAATATATCCAGAAGATAGTTCCATAGACCTAGAACTTTCTCAACTAAGTGACAGAGAATTTAAAGTAGCCATTCTAAAGGCTCTGAGAGAAATGAAAACATACTGGCAAAACACCACAGCTGAGGTGAATGATCTAAGAAAGGAAATCCATGAACAAAAGGAACAATTTAACAAAGAAATTCAAAACATAAGGAAGATCGAGATAGAAAGTCAAGAGATAAATAATACAATAAAAGAAGTGAGAAACAAAATAACTGCCATAGGAAACAGGGCCAATCAGATGGAGGAAAGAATTAGTGATATCAAAGATCAGAACATGCAAACATCTCAAAAAGAAGAAGATAGGGAATGCAGAACCAAAAGGATTGAAAGAACTCTACAAGAACTATCTGACTCCATGAGACAAAACAACATCAGGATAATAGAATTAGAAGAAGGAGCAGAGTATTCTACAGAGAACATACTCAAACAAATAGTGGACAAGAACTTTCCAGATCTGGAACCCCAAATTCAAGAAGAAAACAGGTTCCCTAGATAACTGGACCTTAGCAGATCTTCTCCAAGGTACATGGTACTAAAAATGTCCAAAACTAAAGACAAAGAGACAATTCTCAAGGCAGCCAGGGAAAAAAGAATTATAACCTTTAGAGGAAAATCCATCAGGCTGGCATCAGACTTCTCAGCAGAGACTCTACAAGCCAGGGGGGAGTGGAATCAAATATTCAAAACTTAGAGAAATTTTCAGACAAGAATAAATTATCCACCAAAATTATCTTTCAGATATGAAATTGGAATAACGACCTTCTCAGACACAGAAGCTGAGGGAATTTGCCAGCACAAGGCCAGCACTTCAAGAAATACTGAAGGAGGCTTTTCAACCTGAAACAAAACATCAAGAAAAATGGAACAAAGTTGGGGCAACAAGAAAGAAACAAAAATAAAACAAAAACAAAGAAATAAGTAATAGCCACAGGAAATCCTCAAATATCGATCATCACTCTAAATGTTAATGGACTGAACTCACCAATAAAAAGACACAGAGTAGCAGACTGGATTAAAAAACAAAACCCATCCATATGCTGTCTCCAAGAGACACACCTCAGCCACAAGGACAAACACAGACTCAGAGTGAAAGGATGGGAAACAAAACTCCAAACAAATGGCAACCAGAGAAAAGCAGGAGTTGCTAGACTGATATCTGATGAAATAAACTTCAGGTTAAAAAATATAGTAAAAGACAAGGATGGACATTACATAATGATAAAAGGCACAATACAACAACAACAAGAAGACTTGACACTAATTAATATATATGCTCCCAAACAGGAAGCACCAAAATATGCAAAGCAACTACTAACAGATCTGAAAGGAGAGGCTGACAAAAGCACAATCATTGTGGGAGACTTAAACAGCCCCCTAACAGCCATGGACAGATCATCCAAACAAATAAATAAGAAAATATCAGCTCTAAATGACACATTACAGCAATTGCACACAATTGACATTTACAGGACACTTCATCCAGCAAAAAGAGACAATACCTTCTTTTCTAGTGCACATGGAACACAAAGTAGTTTCAGCAAATTTAAGAAGATCGAAATCATACCAAGTGTATTCTCAGACCACAAAGCTTTGAAATTGGAGATCAACTGTAAAAGGAAAGCAGAAGAAAAACACATGTACATGGAGATTAAACAACATCTTATTTAAAAATGACTGGATAAAAGAACAAATAAAAGAAGAGATTAAAAATATATGGAAACTAATGACAATGAAAATACAACATATCAGCATTATTGGGATGCAGTGAAGGTGGTAATAAGAGGGAAATTTATATGATTACAGGCCTATCTTAAGAGACAAGAAAAATCACAAGTAAACTCCTTATCATCCCATCTTAAAGAACTAGAAAAAGAAGGGCAGACAAAACTCAAAGTCAGCAAAAGGTAAGAAATAATAAAAAGTAAAGTAGAGCTAAACCAATTAGAGACTAGAAGGACAATAGAAAAAATTAATATTACAAAGAGCAGGTTCTTTGAGAAAATCAACAAAATTGACAACCCCCTGGCTAGACTAATCAAAGGACGAAAGGAAAAAACACAAATATGCAAAATTAGAAATAAAAAGGGAGAAATTACCACTGATACCACAGAAATACAAAGGATTATAAGAAAATATTATGAAGGGCTTTATGCCACTAAATTTAACAACCTAGAAGAGATGGACAAGTTTCTAGAAACTTATAGCCTACCTAGACTGAACCAAGGAGAACTGAATAATCTAAATAGACCAATCAATAACAATGAGATTGAAATGACTATCCATAATCTCCCTAAAGGCAATAGCCCTGGACCAGATGGTTTCACCAACGAGTCCTACCAAGCATTCAAAGAAGAATTAACGCCAATCCTCCACAGACTCTTTCAAAAAAATTGAAGAGGAAGCAATACTTCCAATTCATTCTATGAGGCCAACATTACCCTAATACCAAAACCTGGTAAATACAACACAAAAAAAGAAAACTATAGACCAATATCTCTGATAAACACAGATGCAAAAATCCTAAACAAAATACTTACAAATAGAATACAACAATGTACCAAAAAGATCATACATCATGATCAAGTGGGATTCAATCCAGGAGCACAAGGATGGTTCAACATATGAAAATCAATCAATGTGATACACCACATAAACAAAATAAAAGATAAAGACCATATGTTCATATCGAGGATGCAGAAAAAGCTTTCAACAAGATACACTATCCATTTATGATAAAAACACTAAATAAATAGGTATAGAAGGAAAATATCTCAACATAATAAAGGCCTTATATGACAAACCCTCAGCTAACATTATACTGAATGGGGAAAAGCTGAAGCCTATTCCCCTAAAGTCAGGAACAAGACAGGGATGCCCCCTGTCACCACTGCTATTCAATACAGTACTGGAAGTTCTAGCCACAGCAATCAGGCAACAGAAAGGAATAAAAAGTATCCAAATTGGGAAGGAAGAGGTAAAATTGTCACTATTTGCAGATGACATGAGCCTTTATGTAGAAAATTCCAAAGATTCCAACAGGAAACTATTAGAAACAATAAATGAGTACAGTAAGTTCGCAAGATACAAAATCAATGTACAAAAATCAATAGCATTCCTATATACAAACAATGAATCCTCAGAAAAAGAAATGAGAGAGTCAATTCCTTTTGCTATCACAACAAAAAGAATGAAATAACCTGTCAATTAACATAACAAAGAACATGACAGACTTATACACTGAAAACTATAAGACACTTTTGAAAGAAATTGAAGCAGACACGAAGAAATGGAAAAATATCCCCTGTTCATGGATAGGAAGACTTGACATTGTTAAAATGGCCATTTTGCCCAAAGGAATCTACAGATTTAATGCAATACCTATCAAGGTCTCACAATCATACTTTCATGAAATAGATAAAAGAATTATCAGATTTATATGGAAACATAAAAGACCTCAAATTGCCAAAGCAATACTACATAAAAAGAATAAGGCTGGTGGTATTACACTCCCTGACTTCAATTTATATTACAAAGCATCAATAGTCAAAACAACTTGGTACTGGCAGAAAAACAGAAACATTAGACCCATGGAACAGAACTGAAAACCCAGAAATAAATCCACAAATTTATGGACAAATAATTTCTGATAAAGGAGCAAAAAATACACAATGGGGGAAAAGACAGCCTCCTTGGTAGGTAGTGCTGGGAAAGCTGGAAAAACATATGCAAAAGAATGAATCTAAGCTGTGAACTTTCACCATATACAAAAATTAACTCAAAATGGATTAAAGACCTTCACAGAAGACCCAAAACAATAAATTGTATAGAAGAAAACATAGGTAATAAACTTATAGACCTATGGCTCAAAGAAGATTTCATGAAACTGACCTCAAAAGCAAGGGAAGTAAAAGCAAAAATAAATGAATGGGACTATATCAAACTGAAAAGCTTCTGCACAGTGAAGGGAACCATCAACAAAGCAAAGAGACAGTCAACTGATTGGGAAAAAAATATTTGCAAACAATGCACCTGATAGGGGTCTAATATCTAAAATACATGAAGAACTAATACGACTTAACAACAAAAAAACAAACAACCCAATAAAAAAGTGGGCAGAGGAACTAAATAGACACTTCTCCCACAAAGAAATCCAATTGGCCAGCAGACATACGAAAAAATGCTCATCCTCATTAGCTCTCAGGGAAATGCAAATCAA
>PVJL010008351.1:46901-67691 GCA_004026885.1 Lyroderma lyra
TATTATCAACAAGACAAGGAATAACAAGTGCTGGAGAGGATGTGGAGAGAAAGGGACTCTGGTACACTGCTGGTGGGAGTGCAAACTGGTACAACCACTGTGGAAGGCAGTGTGGAGGTTCCTCAGAAAATTGGGAATGGAGCTACCATTTGACCCAGCAATCCCCCTTCTGGGGATCTACCCAAAGAACTTGAAAACCCTAGTCTGCAAAGACTTATGTACCCCAATGTTCTTCGCTGCGCTATTCACAGTGGCCAAAACATGGAAACAACCAAAGTGCCCTGCGACAGATGACTGGATAAAGAAGCTGTGGTACATATACACAATGGAATATTACTCAGCTGTAAGAAAAGATGAAATATTGCCATTTGCAACAAAATGGATGGACCTGGATTTCATCATGCTTAGTGAAATAAGCCAGACAGAAAAAACAAGGAACTGTATGACTTCACTCATATGCAGAATATAAAACTGAAAGCAACAAAGAGAAAAGAAATGAACAAACAAACAAAAACCCATGGACACAATCAATAGTTTAATGTTCATTTGGGGACTGATGGGGGGATGGGAGAAGGGGAGAGGGTGGGAGAGGAGGGAGGGGAAGCTAAATATAAGGTGATGGAAAGAGAACTCACATTAGGTGGTGAACTTATTATACAACAAGTTGACAATGCACTGTAGAGTTGTATGCCTGAAACCTATGTAATCCTTGCTAACAGATGTCACACCAATAAGTCTAACAATTCTAAAATAATTTTTTTTAAAAAAGCAAAATAAGAAAAAAAAATGAAAAGCATTCTTTCCATCTCCATTATGCCCTACTACCACCAGGGAGCCCCAACTTGTACTTTTCCTAATAATAGTAGATATCATTTACTGAACCCATTCTACACACTGGGCATGTGTGTTGGGTCTTTCACGTTGTCTCGTGATCGCCTACATTCTAGGAACGTTGTGATGATTACCACACCCATTTTAAATAGGAGGGAATAGCTCCAGGAGTTCAGTAAGTTGTCTGAGGCTACAAAGCTAATTTTTAACAAGAAGAGGATTTTACCTGTTAAAATCCTGTGCATCTGTGCCATCCTACTGCCCTCTCTCCTTCTTATCTCCCATCCCCCTCATCTCTGTTCTCACAGCTTTGGTTCAGCATTTCAGCATTTCTGACCCAAGCAGTATCCACAGCCTATTAACCTGGCTCCCTGTTTCTAGCCACAAAAATGACACAGCAACCTTTCGAACTTGCAAGTTGTATCATGTCATTCCTCTGCATCAAGACTGCAATGACTCCACATCACCCAAGATGAAGTCCAAGCTTCTGAGTTTACACACCGTTGTCTTCACTCTCTGGCTCATCTCTTCTACTTCCTCACCTGCACCCTTTACTCCAAACACTTCCATCCACTCACACTTTCCTCAACAAGTTGGGCTTCTGCTTGCTTCTGTGCCTCACTCAGGCTATTCTCTGACAGGTATGCCTCACCTCATCCCTTCTCTTCATCCAGCTCTTCGCTAGAATCCCATCAACTCTGAGCTCAAGGCACCTTTTCAGAAAACTCTTCCTTCTTCACATTTACTGCAAGTACCCCATAAGCCACCTTCTACTTGAAGGCTCCTTCCATTTCCCAGCCCATCTCCTGGAATCTCAACTGCTGTTATCAATTGGCAACCAAGTATTTCCTACAGCAATAGCTGCCAGTCTGATGGGTATCAGAACCCTCCCTGAAGAGCTAACCAAGCCCACAAGCCTGATGACGTGGAGGAGGGCCTGGGTATTTCTACTGAGTTCTCTAGCAATTCTGATACTGACCCAAGTTTAAGAGCCACTATAATATAGCATCTTGAATCACTCACTAATGGTCCCATACAGGCATGTGTTCTCTTCAACACAGTGTGAAGTTCCTACAAAGGAATATGATGCGTTGTTTGTATCTCTCTTCCTATCCCACCACACACCTCCATCATCAATACTATTCATTCATTATAAAAACTGGAATTCTCTTAGATCAAACCTTTGCAGTACTATGATCCTTGATAAATTAGGGTAGGGGAAGATAAATATCTTAATTTTGGTTGTAAGAGAAATAGTTTATAGTGAGTAGCTATGTATCAGTCAGTGATTAACTCTATGACATGGTTGTATGAGTTATGTCATTTTCTGTTTGATACTTTCAAGAGTCTGCTCTTTAGACGTGTTGCCTCAGTGTAAATTACAATGCTAACAAATAGATATGCATCAATATTTTCGCATGTCTGGTACTTTACATCTAAAAGCATATTTTACTATAGAGTGATGTCAAACAAAATCACAAAGAAAAATATCACGGGGATTTTACTGTCCACTCAGTCAGTTAATATTGCAGTGAGCTCCTAGCAAAATTTATAATGTTGAAATACTGAGAATCTATTGATTTAAAATTTATCTAATGACCTGGTAGAATGCTGTGTACTGTATGGGCACATGTTTATGGAATCAAACATACCACACAGTAGTCTATGATCTAATCATAAAACTGCAGAGAGAATAGTAACTGTCAGAGGTCATTTAGTCAGTCAAGCCTCTGGCAAACACTGCATCTAAGAAATTCCTGTCAGGTTATTACATATCCATTTCGTAAATTCTGCAGGAAAAGGAGAGCCAACCGATTTCCTTGGTAACCTGTCTTAGACTCTCACAACATCCCAACTGATATATTTCTCCTGTCAGAACCTAGGCCCGGGCTATTCAAGGTGCAGTCCTTGATCACGGGCATCACATGGGAGCCTCGCAGAAATGCCCACCTCAGTCCTACTGCGTCAGAACCTGGATTTTAATGGTTCGTGTGCACTATAAAGTTGGAGATGCTCTTCCCTAGTGCATACGGCTAAGAATCTAAACAGAAAACAAGGGTTTACAAGTCATGAACTAGACTTCATAAGCATTGAACCAAAATGCAGAGCACCACTGAAGTGTTCTACTGACTACATTAGTGATTTTAGGAATAATCAATCTAGCCACAGGACGTATTGGTATTTGTTCGGTATTTGGCAAGCATAGGCATTAGGTTCTGATTAAAAAATTCCCAAGACCAGAAAGCAGAGGTGGGGTCATGAGAGACTGTTTCAGGAGTTGGTTTGCAAGGGGAGGAGGGAGCAGCTTCTGCAATGTTTGGCTATAAATTAAACAAACATGGAAGTTACAACACATGGAATTATTTACGACAGGTACTCCTCACTGTATCAAACAGAAGTTTTTCTCAGAAAATGTGAAATTTCTGTGAACTCAATGTCATTTCCTAAGTTTTTCTTAAATCATCCCAAAGATTGTAACTTTCAGTTTTTATTACTTTTTAGTAATCACTGTTTTCCTAATATTATAGCTTTAAATCTCTTTTCCAAAGTATTTTCCTTTTAGTTATTTAAAAATCTATAAATAAGCATATAACCAACAAAAAAAGCCTATTTTCCATAAAAAAAAATGATCTTAACAACTACTAATACAGACAGAATGCTTATTACGTACCAAGTACTATGTAGATTAATACATAATTTGATTCTCACAGCAAAGACATGAGGGAAATGCTACAACTGCCCCATTGTACAGATGAGACAACTGACATACAATTATCACTATTGTTAGCTAACTTGTCCAAAACCACACAGCCAGTAACCAGCAGAGCCAATTTGGGGCCCATGCTCTCATTCACTGTCCTCCACTCCAATACACAACCCAGGCATGCAAAGAATGACACACGCTTTGACTTTTCATAGTTCACCTTAATTTCAACAACAAGCTTCCATCCAACTGGGCTCACGCGTGGGACTTCCCTCTTGCACACTCTCTAACACTGTACCAGTCCTAAGATTCTAGAGGGTGCCCAACACTGGTGAGGCCTCTTGTTATCCCTAAGTAGTTATCGAAGAATCCCAAGAATAATTGTGATAACACAAAAGAAATTTTAATAAAATTCGAGGATGTGCCCTAGATTGGTGAATCTGGGAAGGCTTCCCCGAGGAAGAGACATTTGAACTGAGATCTGAGGGCTGGTGATGGGTGGTAGAGCCTGAAAGTGTTCTGGACAAAAAGTACAGCAGGAGCAATGGCCCTGAAGTGGCAGAGCAGATTGCATAATTAAGGAATGAGGTCAGGTGGTTCGAGTGAAGTGAATGTTGGCAGAAGGTGAGGCTAGAAGATTGGGGCTTGGATTATGAAGGTCATTGGAAAGACTTTGGGTTTTATCCTGAGAACAGCTAGAAATCTATTGAAATGTTTTAACATGAACGTGTGGGTGGGGGAGTTGGGAGAGAAGCCAATACAATTTGTTTTGCATTTTCATGACAAAAGAATTTTATCTATCTTGTTCCCCACTGTATGTTTGATACATATTAGGCACTAAAACCCATACTTGTAAGGTAAATTAATGCATTAATAAGTAACTTTTGAGAATATCATTCTGGTTAGAGTGTGGAGAATACTGATTGGAGGAGGGAACCAGAGGGTACGAAGGAGGCCACTTAAGGGTCTATTCCTGAACTAAATAGGGCCTTGTGATGGATTGGATGTAGTCAGGAGGAGCAGAAAGTATCAGGATAGCTCCGAGATTTCTGGCATGAGCTACTGGGCAGATGACAGCCCTATTCATTGAGACTGGGAAAAGGGCCAGTTTTGAGAAGGAAGGTCACATCATGTCACCAGAAGTAGTTTCCATTTATATAACTGCAAACTATGAATTCTGTCTACAAAGGTGGCAAGAAATAATGAAAATACATCCAAATAAGCCCAAACTGCACATCTGGAATGAGAAGTAGCCCTAGGTCTTCTAACCCTATTCAGTTCTTTCAGGTTTGAGAATCATCATCACTAGAAGTTAAAATAAAATCTTCCTATAGACACTCACCTTCAACATTTGTGACACAGGGCTCAAATAAATCTGAGATGTCAGTCTGTATTGATTGGATGTACATGAAAAATAAACTTGTTCAGAGTGCATTGGCTCAGTAACAGTAGAGGTAGTATGGGGATGGTGTGTGTAATAATTTCATGCCTTTTGAAAAAATAAATCATTATCTATAAGACTTATTACTTTACTAAACTGCTGGTCTTTCTAAGAATCTGCTGAATTGCCAACAGAGCTATGGCTCATCATTCCCCCTTTCACCAGTCCCCATTCTTTATTACAATCACAGCTACCAAAAGCAGGTTTTGTTTGGTCTGAGAACCTTCAATGTCAGTCTTGATAATAGAGTCTGTCCTAGCAAGAAACACTTATGACCTAGTGAACTAGTAGGCATAAAATAAACTGCTTTCATAAGCTGGGAGAATATTCATGTACTTTAAAATCCTAAGTTTAGAATCTATATATTCAGGAATCCATCTAAAATAAGACCTGTATTTATAATAAAATATCTTTACCACTGGCATCCTGTTTTATCCTTCTACAGGAGAGTAATTTTCCAAAACTAAAGTCGCATGGTTTCCCTGAGGTAAGAATGATTGACAACATTTTACACTACAGATGGCTGAGCAGATGTGTGCATAGGTATGATACCTCACTGCAAACAAGTTGGCCAATCAGAAAGGAGCTGAGAACCGCACTCCAAAGCAATTATAAATTCTATCCAGGGAGATCAGATATCCAAATTGCACAGAATGGTCCCATTTTCAACCACATTGGAATGCACAATTAGGCTACACTTGAGTCTAATCAAGTATTGTCCACATCTACAATTAATATTCTCAGCCCTATGAGTTGTACAAAGAACTCCAATTCAAGAAATTTTAGCTTAAACAATATTAGGGGTTATGAGCACAGTCATTGGAGACAAACAGACTTAATATTGAATACCTGCTCTGTGTATGAAAATGTAGGCAAATTGCTTAACCTCCCTAAGGATCAGATGCATCACCTAGAATATGATGTAATATTGCCTGCTTTTCAAGAATGTTGTAATAAATGTAGGAACAGTGATAAGCACAGTGTTTGTATAAAATGAGGAACAGTAATAAGTGTGGTGTTTGGCATATACCAGCAACCTGAAGGGATTTAGCAATTTTTAGAATTGCAATAATCAGTGCCCTGCAAATCATGAAACAAAAACTCTTCACTGTTACCCTGGTTCAGAAGTAATAAGGCACAGCATAATAAATCTTGAATATTCTTATTAAAAGAGAGGATGTAAACTGATGATTTTGAAGTTACTGCTCAAAACAAGCAGTTGCAAAAATTATATTTCTTTGAATTCTCCTATTATATCTTTTTTTAAATGCCAAATTATTTGTTTTGCTCAATAATATATCATGCATATTTTGAAATTTAAATTAATTACTCTTGAAGAAAATGTCCTCCAGATAAATATGGTATATAATCTTACACTGAGTGGTGAGGTACACTGCCTGCCTCTAACAAGCATAATGAGGAAAGAACGAGAATGTGAGAGCCAGATATGGCTCAATAAATGTTTAGCAATGTTACAGAAAAAAAGAGCAAAGACAGAAATCCATTATATTCCTAATATACTCGCAATGAAAATGTTGAAATTCTGATTAACAAAATAGACCATTTATAGTAACATCAAAAATATGAAATAATTAGGAATAAATCTTCAAAGGATAAGACTTGTATACTGAAAATGACAAACTATTGCAAAAATACATTAAAGTATATATAAACAAATGGAGCGATATATGATGTTTATGGGTCAGAAGACTCAATTTTGTTCAGATGTCAATTGTCTCTAAATTGATCTGTAGATTCAATGTAATCACAGACAGAATTCCAGCAAGGTTTTTCTGCTGAAATTGACAAGCTTATTCTAAAATCCATGTGAAAATGTAAAGGACCTAGAATAGCCAAAATGACTTTAAGAATAAAGTCGGAGGACTAACATTATGTGACTTCAGGACTTATTAAAAAACTACAGTAATCAAGAAAATCAAGTATTGGTGTCAAGATAGACAAATTGAATATCCTCATATATATGCACAAAAAATTAAGAAGTTCTGCTAGTCAAAATACATTCTTAAGAGAATAAACAAACCACCTACAGGGAGAATATAATTGTAAAGCATATATATCTGATAAAGTCTTGAAGCCACAATATACAAATATTTCTCAAAACTCAAGAATAAGAAAATAAACCAATAAAAACTAGATAAAATATTTGAATAAATACTTTAGCAAATAAGACATACAGATGGCAGTTAAGCACTTAAAAAGATGCTCAACATCATCAGTCATTAGGAAAGTACAAATTAAAATCGAGAATACCTAAAATAAAAAATGCTGATCATACCAAGTTCTGGTTGAGAATATTGAGCAGCTGGGATTCTTCTACATTATTGGTGGAGATATGAAATGGTTAACCAATTTTGAAACAGTTTGGGAGTTTCCTAAAAAGTTCAACATACAACAACTAACAACCTAACCATTCCACTTCTAGGTAATTTACTCAAGAGAAATAGAAGTATATATTTGTACAATAACTTGTACAAGAATGTTTTTAGTAGTTTTATTTATAATAGCCAAAAATTGTAAACAACCCAAATGTCTATCAACAGATGAATAAACAAATCCATACAATAGACTGCTATTCAGCAATAAAAAGGGATAAAATTATGGATAAATAACAACAGAATGGATGAATCATAAATAAGTATTCTGAATGAAAGCAGTTAGACTCCTCCCAGAAAAAGTAGTTTATACTATATGATTCTACATATACTGGGTTTGGCACAAATAACACCCCTTTTTTATGAGCTGGTAATCAATACCAAATCTTTTATTACAAAACCATAAGCATGTAACTTTGTAACATAACAATATCACTCACACTCACACACACTTTAGGTGACATTTTAGGTGAAATGTTCAAATTGCTGTCCATCTCGTGTGAGACATTCATGTACATTGTCCACCATTACTTCTGCCAGACCCTGTATAATATTCTAGAAAACGCAAAAAAATCCATTTAACCTATATTATTAGTGATTGTCTGTGAGTTGGGGGTCTGAAAGGGATAGGCTGAAGGGCTTACAAGGGGGTACAAGGAAAGTTTTGAGTGTGGTGGATATGTTTATTATTTTTATTGTAGCAATGGTATCACAGGTGTTTTCAGATGTCAACATAAAATTACACTTTGAATATGTGTAGCTTATTATATGTCAGTTATACTTCAATAAAACTGTTACAAAATTCCAAAATGATTTTGTGTAAAATTAAAGGCTCTTTCCAAAATGTATATGAAAATGCGAAGTACCAAGTATAAATCAGATAATTTTAAAGAACAAAATTGGAGAATATACACTACCAGATATCAAGATTTATTATACAGCTCCTTAATTAAGGAAGTATGATAATGTCACTAGGAAGGATAATTAGACCAATGGAATAGATTAGAGAGTTGACCTATAATCACTTGATTTATGAAAAAAGTGACAGTATAGGGTAGTGGGTAAAAAATGGTCTTTTCAGTAAATGATGTTGCATAAACTGAATATTCATAGAGAATAATATAAATCTTGACTCTTAGCTATGTCATATACTAAAAACAACTTCCAGTCGATTATAGATTGCAATATGAAAGATAAAATAATAAAACATAAGATAACATCAAAGACATTTTCATCACTTTAAGGTAGACAGAGACTTCTTAAATGGGGCACAAAGAGCAGTAGAAGAAGAGATAGATAAATTAGACTACCTTAAAATTTAAAACCACTGTTCATCAAGAGACACCATTAAAACAACGAAAAGGCAACCAATAAAATAGAGGTTCTATGCTATGCATGTGTAACCCTGAAAAGATTTGTATTCTACAAATCAATAAGAATATGACAGTTAACCAAATTTGTTTTAAAAATGAGCAAGAAACATAAACAGAAATTTCACAAGGAAGGGTGTCCCAGTGGCCAATAAACATCTGAAAAGGTAAGGTTAACCACTTTAGTCAACAGGAAAAAGATAAAATAAAAGTGAGATACCACAATACATCCAACATAAGGACAAAATTTTTACTATGTAACAATCCCAAATATTGGCACGGTTGCAGAGCAATGAGAACTTTCACATGTTGCTGGAGGGGATGTAAATTAGTGCAATAACTTTAGAATAATGTTTGGCACTATCTGAATTCAAACATATATTTGCATTACCTTGGACCCCACAATTCCACTTGTGGTGATAAATTCAACAGAAATATATTATTGGCAGTAATATAAGTGGTATAGATTGCAAGAGAGCAATGTGGCAGTATCAAATAAAATTCAGCCCTTCTGCTCTTAAGAATGTTTCTCACCGAACTATTTACACAAATATCAAAACAAATCTATGTATATAGACGTTTGTTAGAGTGATATTTGTAGTGGTAAAAATGAGAAATAACTTGAATATTATCAATTCGTGAATGGTAATTAAAAGACCTACAAAAATTACCTAAGAGTTAAAAAGAATGAGTTCACTCCAAAGGTATTGATTGGAAACATCGTACATATTGTATTGTTAACTAAAATATTTTACAGAGCAATATGCAGAGTATGATTGTTTATTAACAGAATATACAATGCTAGTTTAAAGTGTTTTAAGTTTACATGTATGCAAAAATAGAGAAAGAGATCTGGAAAGATAGACACAAATGGTTAACTGGTTCTCTTGGAAGAAGCAAACTGAACAATAAGAGGCCTGAAAAAGCACACTCAGGTTTTTTACTATGTACTTTAAAAAACAAAAAATATTTTGAAGAATTTCTTGTGTGTGTGTGTGCATATATATATATATATATATATATATATATATATATATATATATATTTTTTTTTTTTAAGACTAGTTTTTGTCATCCCAGCGAGTTCCCCAGGTAGTAGTAAAATATACGCATCATTAGAGTTGAAGTGAAAGCTGCTTTCTTCATGAGGAAGGGGATAAATGTGTTGACATGAGCCACACGTTTCACTTTAGAGAAAACAGAGTAAGAACAGTGGCTCCATCTCCCACCAAGATGAAAAAGGCTCTTTGTGGGGAACCAGGACAGGGGCAGCTTTTGTGGAGTCTGAATGAAAGTAATTATTGTTTAAAATAATAATAATAATACAAATTTACAGTCATAAAATTCAGAACAGAATCTTAGAAGATCCAGTGCAAGGAAGGAGTCTTGCAGCTGAAACTTCATTAGCTTCATGGCAAACTTACTTCTCTGAGGGACATAATAAAACATCACAGAAATTTGGGATGTAATAATGCAAGAATTTCCAAACCGAGAGGACAGAGTATTATAACAAATAGCCCAGTGTCATCTATCAGAGGACTTTACATTGCCAAGGATTTTATTTCAGTTTACGGCCTAAAAAATTTGTACATATTCAAGCCACAAATTGTTAAAAGTTCATATCCATGTCTTATAGTCAACTTCAGAAACAACAATGACAACAAAAGCACAGCTAATATTTTCTTCAACCTATTGAAAAATTCCCCCTGCTTTAATAAAATATCTTATGATAGATTCATTTTTATTTAAGCCTTTAAAAATTAGCTGTTATTTTAATGTGATAAATTGAGTTGCCTTTGAGATATCCATCAGGAAACTTTATTGTAAGAGTATACGCTTATACTTATTCACAAAGGATGGTATTAGAGCCTGGTTAGTAGACACCTGGGATCAGAGCGTTGGAGCTGATGTGAAAGCAAAAGGCACCATGAAAGTTTCCTGAGCTCAGGAATCTTGACTTGTTTACCACTGAGTCCCCAGTATCTACTGCCTGTCGGAGGACACAACGAATCATGATGATGACTCCCATGTATTGAGCCAGATTCTGTGATACGTGCTTCACAGACAGTATTCCTTTCAATGGTCCTCTTAGGACTATTATTATTCCTCTTCTCAATGATTAAAATGAGATCTTACCCAAAGTCACACAGTTATTAAGTCGTAGAGCTTGATGCTACCATTTCCCACATAGACCTCAATAAATATTGGTTATGGGCATGCTTCATTAAATGGAAGAAAAAAAGGAAGGGAAGATAGGAATTGATGAGAAGACCCTATGGCATTCACTTTCAGGAAGAGAACCTTTTCCCTAAGCAGGATGATGGATGAAACTACCTAGCACTCTTGTTTCAAGAAGCCTGTATGCTGAGTAGATTATCCAGACAGGTCTATGTCCCAAAAGAGATTCTTTCTCCAGTGCATTTTGTACCACTCTCCACCTTGCTCTCTCGTCTCCAACCACATCGGCTCTTCTCCAGAGTCATGTCAAGCAGTTCTCCTCCTGGTTCAATGGTTGTCTGTTCACACTGGTTACCACTGAGCCGTTTATTGTTCTAGTCTCCTTCATCCTTTTGGCTCATGCAGTATTACTATTTTCAGGTCATAGGAACCTTTGATGGAGCTGAATCCAGGCTTCCTGGGGACATACAGTCATTCTCCTGAGGACCAGCCACCTTCTTGGGACATAGCCATGGAGGTGGCACCGAGGTCCCCTGCAGAGATCCTCACAGACTTCTCTCCTCCCTTCTTAGATGGGTTACTCTCCATCTTCTGTTCTTGTCCTCTGAAGACTTCCCCTTCTCAACTCCTCTTTCTGAAACTGGCTTAAGCCATTTCCAAAGACCAGCCTTAGACTCCAGGCCATTCTACCTCAGGCACAGCCAAGATCCCTAAGGCTTGGAGTCACACTGAGGGACTCTCAGCGGGTGAGAGAGTCACACTGTTTTCAAATGAACTGAAAAGGAAAAGCGTGAGGAGAAAAAGCACATTTCAATACATTATTCTGCCATATTTCACTGGTTGAAGGGTGATACCTTTCACCAAGGAAGGAATGTGATACAATGACCAGGTTTGAGACAGGAAACTCCAAGTCTGGTTTCTGCTGTGATAAACTGAGTTGCTTTTGAGATATCCATCAGGAGACACGAAAAGACAATTGGATATACAATTCTGGGGCTGTCTGGCTACCTTTTTGTAGAGCTCAGTGCAAAAGTTTGTTATTGTCCAACTTAGCCATTTCCAATATGGACCAATAATGTTCTCTTACTGTGTAATAGCTTATAGGACTAAGCCTATGTATTTCTAGTGTTCTATTTGTTTCTCTAGTTTCACCAGTATTCAGAAAACCACTTATAATTTCATGTTGGAAGAAAAGGACAAGAACAGAAATTTTTCCCTAGGAGTTGTTAAACTTATTTAAAAACTATTTTACTTGAAAACAAATTAGGACAGGTGAAGAAAATTATGTCCTTGGAGATCAATGTCTCATTGTCCACTCACCACAGTTTCCTTTCTGTTTTACCTGGTTTATACAATGCATTGCTTGACAAAAAAAAATTGACTTATGAACTATTTCAGAAACTATAAAAAACGTTCACACAAAATTTTACCTATTGAGTTAAACCCTAGCTATTGCCTCTGGTTAACATTGTCCCCAACTCCCACGATTACCACCTGTTACTAAAGGGATGATGCTCCAAAGAGAGTGAACACAAAGTATGGTTTGTTGTATAAAATGTTTAAGTTCTAAACATTTGAAATATTATAAAACCATGTTGTGGATACTCTGGACTTATATTTTTCTGTGATGTTGATGGATTTTCATCCGTATTATTTATATCACTGTGGCACTAAGTTGTAAAACGAGGCCACAGCTCCAGCAAAAGAAACTATAAACTCAGATATAACATGGAGTTTATTACATGTAAGTGAGGTATGCACTAAGAGCAGAGTCACCTGGAAATGCCACAATGATACCACGGCTGCCAGATGCAGAGCCAGAGACAAAACTTGTAGCTCTACTCAAGGAATCTTCTCATCACTTCATCAGCAGAGCAAACCCAGCCTGGAGAGCCCAATTCACTCTCCTTCATTACTGAACATGGGAGAGAAATGCCACCATGAAAAGCTTATGCCATTTAGATTTCCTTTCAGTGCACAATCTTGAAATCTGGGCCAAATCTGCCATAACGGTCTATAGCCAGAAACAGTACGTTCTATCATCAATATTATGAAATTGGGTAGTTTTTCATCATGTTCTAAAATTCTAAGTAAATCAGAAAACACAGATGCAGAACGAGATCAACTTCTTATTGTTGTTCTCCTTTATGATGTTTAAGATGGAGGTGAGAATTTGGCAACTTCTGATGGTATTATGGACAGAGACCCAGAAATAACCAGTTCTTACCGTGTTTGCCTATCCCTAAGAAAGTCTGGATTCAGAAAATTATGTGCAAAATATAATAGAAGACTGAGAATCAAAGTAAAACTTAAGTAATAGCTGGGAAGACATCCAATATCCTTAGTAAAATGATTCTTCTGAAAATGTTAGATTGAAAAGCACAGTTTAGACTCAAAAATCCAAGAGGACTCCTGCTTTCTCCCCCTACCCCTCATGTATCCCCACTACAATCTAAGATGGTTGGAGTCCCCAGATTAGGGGTGGATTACAGTTCTACCTGTATTCAGGAAGGCAATGCCTTTCTTTCTAACATGTAGCCCAACGAATGTCCTGACCAATTTTATTAACAAAAAAATTTTCCTTAGTTGAATAGAGCTAGGAGAGGTCTGGACTGAGGCAAGTCTGATGCAGAAAGATGGGTAGAAATGCCCCTCTCTTAATAAATAGCTCTTATTACAGTAAATAGTGGCTTTTATCAAGATAGATTTATATTAAATCAACCAAAGTGTTATGATCATCACTTATGGTCAAAATATTGCCACAAGTGTTCTTTGTTTTTCCTTAAGTGTTTATTCTGTGGCATATTTAAAAATTAGCTAATTAGAATATGATAAAATAGGATACTATATGGGGTGTGCTGGGGAGAATATGGCAATAAATAAACACACAAGCACTCCCTTCAAAGGACTTACAATCAGGAAGAAAAGACAAGACACGCTATGTATTCAATGTGTGTCTATACTAATGCTAGAAAGAATGTGATGAGCACAGAGGAGGCAATGAGAATTCAGGTTGGGTGTCCATTTTGGATTGAAAATATCAGGGGAGGCATCAAGGAGGTAAATGGATATGAATGTGTCCTGAAAAGATTGGTAAGTACTCTAAAATAAATATGATTTTTCCCAAGCTAAGATTAGTACACACTCACAACATAAATGGTGGGGGAGGATGGAATTTTAATGAAGAAAAAGAAATAAGATAAATCACCCTTAGTCCCACCAGATCTCAACTCTTTTGACAGAGAGTAATAGAAAGAGGGTCATTCCAGGAGAAGGGATAGCACACACAAAGGCCCAGCAGTGGGAAGGCACAAGGAGAGATGAGAAAACATCAACAGATCCAGTTCCACGGGGACATAGGGGTTGTACAAGGAAGAATGCAAGGTCTCATAGGCCTGACATAATCACCAAAAGGCCTAAACATTCTTACAAGGAACCTCAGTGGGTTATGATGCTGCCAGAGAGAGAACTGGATGGCAACCCTCCTCCCCACTGCTCCAGGCCCATTTGTCCTGGAGGGTTGGATTCTTCTCAGCAATGTAGCCAAGCAGTAGACCTTTTCTATGTATTTATTAGTATCTCCCTAAGGGGCTAAAAATTCTACTTGAATCAGAAACTCTGATTTTTTTCAAGGACTAAAGATATCAAAGCATCAAATAGACTGCAGTGACCTTGACCAACACCAAATTATAGAAAGGACTACAGGAACCCTGCACAGAGCTCACATATTAACCAGAAATCCATGAACTCCACACCCACAGAGTCCATAAACTTGGATAAATAAAAATCATGCATCTTTATTTTTACTAATCTTTAATTGCAACATAGCATTTTCTTCTATTACAAACAGTAATAGAAGTGTTAGCAGTACCTGCGACTTTGTCACCAATAGAAAATAAAGCTATTTTCATATAATAACAATTATTGCTGTTAATTCAAAATATTATTTTATCACCATAAACTGGTTATTAACCCACCACTGGATCTTCTTATCAAATGTATAAATAAAGCACACTTAAAAAATATTTGATTAACTATTTCATTATCATTAGATTCCTTTAGAATCCTATGCATTTTATATTATGCATTTAAATACATTATCCTGATAAAAGTTCACAAGCTTCAGACTGCAAAGGAGGCCCATGGCACCAGAAAGTTAAGAATTTCTGGTCATAAGAGTAAGGAATTTAGTCTAAAAGTTAAACTTGGCACCAAATCTGAAACACAGGAGTTTGTTCTGCATACAGCAAAGTCATCCAGAAAGTAACTGTGTTGGGGATGAGAAAGGACAACAATTGATCTCTAAGAAACTTCTCCAAAAGTGACACCATTTTTAAGGTAACATACTGATGCAATTTTTTTAATCATGATGAAAATGCATGAAAGGAATCAATAGGAAAAGAGGACCTTGAGATACAGGGAGAAGTTAATCAAAGGTAGCAGCTTTTGAAGCATCTGCTTCCCTCTGAGTCAAAGGTCTAGCCCTGCCTTTGGTCTCAGTCCACCCCCAGGTTTCACGTGGACTTGCCTGTGAAGTAATTAATACTTGTATTTGCTTCTATCCAGCTGCTCTGAACACATGTTGAGCCCCCTGGATGGGTGCGGACAGTAATGGAGATGGCAGGATGGGGGAATGGCACCTTATGAATTGAAAGAGCTTTAACACTAATTGGTTCTGACCAAACATCATTCAGAGAGAAGGAATTTCTCTCAACTCATAATATCATGATCATATGGACAAATTGGCTGAAATCTTCCATGGAGCCAGCAAAATCTTAATTAGAACTGCTTACCCAAATGTAACTGCCAGATCAAGTCAGGTGGGGGAACTGCTATATTGGTGCGAGAGGAACCATGTGCACCCAGTGTTGGCGTGCAGCGTAAATTATCATTGTTCTTTTCCTTTTGCTTATGTCTATTTACAGATCTCTGGTCCTCCGACTGGGTGACATTGGGGTCTTTCTATGCCCAGCTTCAGCAGTAATTGAGGCAGCAGTGTTAAGAGGAGAAGAAAACATCTGAATGATGTACAGCTGTGGAGCTAAGGATAGTGGTCACTTCTGTAGAACAGATACTGTGACATCCTACCTCTGCCAACAGGAGCCATGGAAAATGACCAAACCTAAGAGTTATAGAGACATAAGCCACTGAGGATTCTCAGAACTCCACAAGGAGAAACTATAGGGGAATAAAACAAATACATTCTCTTTAGTCAAGGAGATGGAACCTTAAGAGACTGAAATTTGAATATTACCGTAACTGTTGTCTCATTTTAGTAATAGGTAGGCACAGTCTGTGACTTTCCCATTACACAGTCAATAGGGAAGCAAATGTTCAGATTGTTGGTCTTGAGGAGCCCATGTCAAAGAGTGAAAAGATGACACTAGTTTTGTATTCAACTTAATATTACCTGCTTCCTCTCCCTCCACTTTTGAGGCAAAGCACTCAGCCTGCTGTTTGGAACCATGGTAAAACATGGCACTGCTCGTTTCACAGTTTAGAAAACAAGAAAGTGCCGAACACTTCAGACCATCTCTTCCCACATCTTCCTCAAGAGATATAACTGAGGAAAATGGTTCAGAGGATGATGAAACCATGTACTGCAATGCAAGTTCCATGAAACCATGCAGGTACCCCACCTGCACCTACCTCCATATTACTAAGACAACTCTTCCTGGTTTGTCTAAAGAAAAAGATAGAGAAATACAAGAGCAGAGCTAAAAGAAAGTACCTATGGAGAGAGGGAAAACAAATGTTCCCTTAACTCTATAAATAAATAATAATTTTAAAAATTAATTCTAGATGTATAGTTCTTTATCATCCACATGTTGCATTGCATTCTCACCACCCAGAGTCATTTCTTTTTCCATCACCATATATTATATCCCCCTCCTGGAACCTATGTAATTTTGCTAACCAATGTCACCCCCAATAAATTTAATTTTTTAAAACCTTAAAAAATTTAAAATTAAAAAATTAAAATTAAATCCAATATTGGTTCTACAGCTTTCAATTGAAGTCAAAGCTTTGCAATGATATCAAAGCAGAAAGGACTTGAAGTGAACTTTACAAAAAGAATTATCCTACAGCGTACTAAAGGAGAATGACAAGTTTAGGTTCATAGAAACCAAAATTAAGTTCTTTATCACTCTTATTATAAGATCCTCATTTATGGGATTATCTAGCTAGGTAAATGCTCTTTTATGACAATGGGCACTTAATGTAAAAAATGCAGCAGTAAACAAGAGAACAAGGACAAACTTGAAGCCCAAAATCAGTCCTTCCATCTGAGGTTTCCTGTGTTTTATCGGAAACAGTGAGAATGTGAGAGCTTAAGGATCTTGAGAAAGAAAAATATATAAAATAACATAACATGTTCTTTAATAATTGAGTATGCTTTTTCAAATAGAAGAAAGCTGAGGCCTCAATATTGAGAAAATAAATTTGAGGTCATTTCCTTCAATAGAAATTCTCCCTGTATCCATCACCAAACAGCACTGCTTGAACATTTAATTGAATGCTTTCTATGCCCAGAGAGCCGTGAATAATGATAACAAGGACAGTAAATAATAATTCAAGGTTCTTTGGAAATCTTAACTTTCAAGTAAATAATAACACTCACAATATTTCCAAGTTGAAAATAACAAATTTGAATTGTCTAGTGTTTGCAGTAAACATAGCCTAAAATCACTGGTACTGCATATGGAGGAGAGGGCTATAGACAAGGAGAGAAGAGGCTCATTCTTTATGTTTTTTTCTTTTTTGGTCAATGGCAAAAGAGAGCTATTATTGTCAGGCTCTTATCCATTATAGAGAGAAAGCCTATGACAGACAAGAGGCTGGGCCCACCAAGTCTGTGCTTGCCTCCCATCTGACTGGTCAGGCCCCTGGTTATCTCCACTTTAGGACTTCCATGCTGCCCAAAACAAGCCTCATCTTATGACGCAGACTTTCACGTTGGATTGGGGAATAGCTTTTAATTATATGTTGCAGGGAAACAACCAAAAAAACAAACAAACAAAAAAAACCCACTAGTCTAAAAGTCTGGAGATGCGTGATCTAATCCACACTCTATCACTAATAATTGTATGACCATGAGTGGAAACCAATTTTCTCATCCAGCAAATGAAGAGAATGGACTAGATCAGGGGTCAGAAAACTTGCCCTGCAAAGAGTCAAATAATAAATATTTTGGGCTTTGAGTTTTGAGGGCTACAGTCTTCATCCAACTACTCAATTACTCAACTATACAACTGTAGCATAAAAACAGCTATAGATATTACATAGTCAAAGAAATGTGACTATCTAGCAATAAAACTTTTATTTACTAAAGTAAGTAGCAGACCAGATTTGGCCCAAGGGCTAGGGTTTGCCAACTCCGAAACTAGATAACCTTTCATATTCCTTCCAGTTCTAAAATTTTATAAGTTTTTAACTCTGAAAATCAGGTAAGAAGAGTAAGATCTATCAGAACCTATAGGTAGATCCAGGAAGAGTTCAGGACAGCTAAGAAGGCTTTGGTCATCTCTGGAGCCTATATATCCATCCACATCTAGCCAGTGAAATAAGGAAAGAAAAATAAAGTTATAAGGATTGAAAAGGAAGCAATAAAACTGTCATTATTTGTGGAAAATATGATTGTGTATATTCAAAGACAGAGAAATTTTCAGAATAAATAATACATAAGCTGGCCAGCTATCTATTGATCTGATTTATTCCATTTTTCTTCTTTTCTGTACTGTACTGTATTAAAGGCACCACATTTTGCAATCTCTTTTGCCTTCTGGCTTCTACATATATTCAGCCAATGGAAAGCACTGGCTGAATATTAGCCAGCAGGGGTGAAGACGATCCAGGGAATTTCTCTCTTTCTGCTTTTAATGGCATCTTAGGTAACCACTAATTTTTTCTAGCTGCAACTAGATAAGCTCTCTGTGGTTCCACTTCTGCTGAATGGTACTTTTCCTCTTTTGTTTTTTATTTTTCTATTATTATCATCTATGTTATAAATTCCGTATATTAAGTTTTCATGGTATAAAATACTTAGAATATTTTTTATTTACCTAGTTGGAAAACAAGATACTATATTCAAATTCAATATATAAAAATTAACTTTGCTTCTCTATAACGCAGCAAACAATTAGAAAATGGAGTTTTAAAATTATTTTCAATACGGAGGAGGACAAGATGGCGACTGGAGAGGAGGTCCCTAAAGCCTCTCCCAGGAAACACAATTGAATGGCCACCCAGGAGCCAAGAACGAGGACCCTAGGTGACAAAAAAATGGCAGCTGAGACATCCACGCATCGCAAGTAAACACCTAAGGTTTGGAGAGAAAGGGGCGAGCGGGAGAGAGGGGAGGGAGCAAAGACGGATTTCAACAGGACCTGATCGCGGCTGACTGCAGTGCATGGGAGGGGAAAAGCCGAGAGGCAACCAGAGAAAAAGCCCTAGCAAAGCAGCAGAACAGAGGGAGTCCATTGGGGAGCTAGGCTGGGGAGCTGGAATTTGGAGTGGCGAGTTGGGGACAGACCTTGGGAGCCAGACTCTGGAACTCTTGAGTGGTAGCAGGGCTGAGCGAAGACTCTGAACTGCAGAGACGACATCTTGGCTCTAGGCTCCCTAGGGACCCACAGCGCAGGCGCTTCTGCACAGGGCTGTGGTTCCTGGTCCCAGCCTGCTGCGGAGGTGAGCCAGCTGCTGCGCAGCAGCGCACAGTCCCTACACAGATGGGCTGCGGCTCCCATTCCGGTCCACTGCAGAGGTGGACTGGCTGCCGGCTCCTGTTCTGGCCCACTGCAGAGGCGGACTGGCTGCCGGCGAGGCGTGCGCAGCTTCTGCACGGGGTTGTCTCCCGTTCCCGGCCCACTGCAGAGGTGGGCCAGCTGCCTTCCTGCTGCGGGGTCAGACCCACAACTTTGGACTTGTGTGCACACCTGCTCACGCACCCCTGGGTCCTAAAAGCAGTGCGAGCCCACAGACTCTGCCCCAACATTTGGCCACGGAAGCAGGCCCAGGAAGAAAGGCGGATTTGATAGCATTCGCCCCAGCCAGCAGGAGCAGCCTTGGCCCGCATCACCCAGCTTCCCCAGCATAGGGCTGAAGGTGGAGCTGCCCCGGTGTGACTTTTGTTGTCCTCTCCCCTTTCCTACAACCTTCCCAACCAACTAACTAACTACAGGAAGCGGAGGGACCATGATAGATGCACACCACCTCCGAACATAGCAGGAGATCAGAAACAAGAAATAAACAACCCCTCTCTCTCCCAAAACTTGCCCCGCTAGTACCACCTTGTGTCTGCCCTACAGCAAGACACCACAAAAGTACCAATCTGGGCTCCTGGGCACTACTGAACATAACGCCCTCATGTCAAAGAGGAAGAACCCAGCAGACAGGATAAATTCCTTAAAAACTAGAACTCCTCAGAAAGAACTCCTCAGAAAGGACATTTATCAAGACAGCTTCTTAGACCTAGAAGTTTCCGAATTAAGTGACAGAGAATTTAAAGTAGCCATTCTAAAGACTGTGAGAGAAATGAAAACATACTGGCAGAGCACCATGGCTGACATAAACAACATAAAAAAGGACATGAATGACATAAAAAAGGAACTTCATGAACAAAAGGAACAATTTAACAAAGAAATTCAAAACATAAGGAAGATTGAGATGGAAATGCGAGAGATAAATAATACCATAAAAGAAGTGAGAAATGAAATAACTGCCATAGGAAACAGGACCAACCAGATGGAGGAAAGAATTAGTGATATTGAAGACCAGAACATGGAAACAGCTCAGAAAGAGGAAGAGAGGGAATATAGAACCAAAAGGATTGAAAGAACTCTGCAAGAAATATCCGACTCCATGAGACAAAACA